>JAJLUN010000018.1:95270-136296 GCA_030564365.1 Blastobotrys arbuscula | reverse complement strand
TAAAACTGCCATTTTCCAGAGCGAATTAGATAAAAAGTCGAAATTTAGTAAAAAATAAGAATAGTTATTAGTAAAAAATAAGAATAGTTATTAGTAAAAAATAAGAATAGTTATTAGTAAAAAATAAGAATAGTTATTAGTAAAAAATAAGAATAGTTATTAGTAAAAAATAAGAATAGTTATTAGTAAAAAATAAGAACACGCTATTAGGATTATTAGAACCTAGAAAACAATTAGGAATATTACACAACAACTATAATACTTGTCACTTTGGCGGAGTGGTTAACGCGGTGCCCTGCTAAGGCATTGATCTTTGATCGCGCAGGTTCGAATCCTGCAGGTGACGTAGAAAGTTTTTTATCTGATTACTTTTTTTGGACCTGTTCATATATAGCTTAGGTTCTCCATTGAGAAACGCATTTTATTGTATATTTTCTTGTAATTTTGATTAACTATTAGATTAATGTACTCGACAGGTGAAATGAAATAAAATAAGGTATTTGCCTTTTACGAATCAAATTGGTTAAGTATTGATTTCACAAATTCGAAGGATTACTAGTTGAAATTTAAACAGTACGAGCTAAAATATTATTAGAGTCTGATATTATTCAGAGTGATTAGTTTATTTGATAACCAAAATTATTTTTAGTAGTAAAGATTGTATAATCGAAAACAAGTGAAGAAAAGAACACACAAATAAAAAAATTTATAGTTAATTGTGTTTACTAACTATCGCCTGCTCAAAGCACTAAACGACCTCTAATTCCAAATTTACTTTTTAATTATTAGATGAATCTTTATTTTTAGGTTGGGTATGAACAAGAGGCTATTTTTGTCATTTTCTGAATAAACCATCCCAAGACATCGCACCATGCTTACTACGCTCACACTTAACGGGGTTAAATGCATGAAGGTTTCAATGCTGACAAAATGAGCCGCTGTCGCATTGAGTTAGTTTCATGTTGAACTAGATTATCCGCCGCATCGTTAATTCCAAACCTGTATATGAAATGGGCGATCCAGCCGTTATAGGGATAGCTGTTGGCTTCTGATTACTAAACTACTCAATGGTTTGGCTTAACCTCCATTATTCTAGTGATGCTTCTATTTTGCTATGTTGATTACTAATAATTACCAAACTATTAGTAATGTTTATTTATGTATTATTGGGATAGTTCGATAACTAAAATTATCCATCTACTTTGTTTATATTTAGTAACAACTAATTTGATAACAATAAATTAATAAATTATATTGTAGAATATAATAATAGTAGAATAGGTTTTAAGACAATGTTTTCCTGAATTTGTTTATAACAAATTACGAAGTATCATAGTAGTTTTTATATTAAGTTAATGAAACCACGTATACGCTAGTTCCATATAAATGTCGGTTTCACGTGATTAGCATCACATGTTAGTTGATATTAAGAAATGTATATTTAATGAATTAGATGAAATTTTAACGTATCCTGCATCGCGACAGTACCGATTTTTCTACTTTTACTAAAATTTGTGGATTGCTTTTTAAATGTGATTATTACGAATACAAATTGAGGTTCCATATTAAACATTAATTCATTTTCCTCTATTTTTTATCAATTTTTATCATTATTTTTACGGACAGTCGATGCATATTTATTCAAGCTAATTTTTGTATTCTTTTTAGTTAAGCATTTTGTTAGATTAAAATAGTAAAGTGACTTTCTTTAAAAGTATAATAATAAAAAGATATATTAAAAAGTAGATAGAATAAAAATTATATGATAAAATAAACCCATATTTATACTTTCTTCAGAACAACTGAATAAGATGAATACTCATAAAATAACTCATTAATCATCATTAGATCATTAATGTAAAATAACTCATTAATTATCATTAGATTATTAATGAAATCATTCATTAACCATCATTAGATCATTAATTTAAAATAACCACTATCTTGATGTTTCTGTGTGCCTTCGATACTGTAGCGATTCAATCAACTAACATGTGATCCTAATCACGTGAAAGCCAACACATTTAGATTATTAATAAAGGTTTAGTAAGCTTTTAAAAAACAAGTATTCCATTTTTGCAATCGAGTTAGGGAACAATCTTCGACTTGGTTTATTATCCCTCAGTTCGTACTACCATAACAACTTCTTTACACTCGTAAAAATTATCTGCAGTTCGCGCATTATTTAAAATCGATGTTCAATTATAATCAGTAAATCTGATAATTAAAAAATATCGAACGATAAAGTAAATCCAAGATAATCGTGTTTAAATATTCAATAATAACAGTTAATAATATTATGGTCAGGTTATATCTTCAGTTTAGGCCGTCTAAACCTGTTGGACATTAGTTTGGGTTCTCCCAATCCCCGGTTGCAAACACTTAATGGGAGAAGGATGTAACGTGGTAGCAGGTTCTGACCCCCGATTCCATCAACACAGCCTTTAATCAAGCGATGCTAATAATGGATACTACTCATAACCTGTTTTACCATATGCTCTGGTTTCTATTAGGTTAGACCTCTCGATTCAATCTCTAATTATTAAAGCATAAATAGCTAGGTTATTACTTCAGCTCAAGATACCAATGTCTATAGCTACAGATGTTTATAAATCGCTGAATATCTCCATGATTAACTGTGAGCTCTTTGGAAGAATTAGATTGTGTTTTCAAGGTATTAACTTTAATCTATGATTATAATCATGCCTTAGGCTGTGAGACTCGGTGCAAATCTCTAATACAATGAATTTACTATATAGTCTAATTCGCAGTGGCCAAATTGGGGATCCTCTCCCAATGTAACAATATTCGACAAATGATTACTCCAACTCTGATTGTAAATTTTACAGTGGTGCTTTTTATATACGGGAAACACATATGTATTAAAATTATTTTTTTAAAGCTTATTTGGTGTTGTATTAGCATAATATGGTTGAGAACTCCTTAAAAATGAGTCTCCTGAACCTAAGTGCTTATTGACACCTGGAACTTCTGTCTTTCCCAAGCTAAAGTTTATGTAGATGAATTAATATTTAAATGTAGTATCTGTTGAGAATCAGTTTTTACAATTGATGGAAATAAGTGGAGGTACTAATGGCCTTAGTAAATTTATGTACCAAAAAAAAAAAAAAAATTTGCAACCAATTGATTTACCCCCGAAAATGCAGATTGCATTTTTCAAACCTTTTTCTTCGTAATGTAGAAGATAACGCAATACTCACCCAATTCATCTGCTGAGCACTTTTTCTCTAGTAATTGTCTTATAACCAAATAACGTTTTTGCTTCATATTAATTATAAACTGTTGACTATATCAGAAATCAACTAGGTAACTCCTATTAATCAAGTAAACGTACGCCACAATTAAGCCCAATTTCATTCATTTATGACTGTTTATGGTGCGCATGAAACAGAAAACTATTATCAGATTGGCCTTTATAACGCTGTTTTCAGTATGGTGGCTCAAAATATATCTAGTATTTCTTTTGTTAATTAATTTAAAGCGTTTTCAGGTTATCAGTATCGGGGTTTCATTGCTTTATTAACTCTGTTGGCTTTTGAGTACTAACCTACACAATGATTTGGCTTAACCTCCATTATTCTATGGATAATTAGAATATTCTACAATTTTCTAGTATCTTGTTCTATTGATTACTAATTATGGTAATTATTAGTAATGTTTGCTCTATGATAGTTGGGTAGTTTTGTCTATAAATATTCATCTATTTCTTCATTTTATATTATATAAAGTAATGTATTTTTGACCAACTTATATTCAATCAATAGTGTTACACTTTGTTAGAACCCAATAAACCCTTTAACCAAATTAATATAATGCACATAAGCTCATTTTTATGTTATACAACTTCAGGAGCTTCAATTATTAAAAAGTCTTCAACTGAATCCAAAATGGTATTTCATTGCCTGACATCCAAAGCCTGCAGACATGTCGAAAAAATGGGAAATACAGAATTGAGTTTTAAGCTTTTTAATCGCTATTTCCTTCAGTTTATTTGTTTTACGATCGTGTGTACATATGTTTTTACTTTAGACATATATACACTAAACCAACTCATTCTCTTTATAAACCCCACATAGCAAATACCAAAATAATATTGTAATTGAATAAGTAGTTTGCCTCCTGTTATCAAACCAATTTTTTCATGAAACCCATCCAGCATCTCTGAGAAATTGAAAGTACTTATAGCCTTGCAATATTTATATATAGTACGTACTGTGGCATTAGCACACAGCTGACGAGAGAATAATTTCCTAGCGCCGCCTTAAGGATAGACGAATTCTCATGTGTCCTTTCGATGGTGATGGTTCTAATTTGTTGGGCTATTGTTATATATCCCATATTCAAAAGTCTAAACGTAAACGCTTTAACATATGGACGAACCATAATAAGGACTTAGCGTGACGATCGCAAGAAGCCAATTACCCTCGGTATATACGATATATATACATGCACGCCCATATAACATATACTACGTAATTCTAACATATATATTGACGTAGAACATATTAGATATCATACTGTGGTTATATCAACTGTGGTCGATAAAGCAAAGGTGGTTCAACGGCACAAAAAGGATACGAAAAACATATACCGATAGATCGATGAGCTCTTGACGGGTAAAAAATTAGACAGTATTATTTTTTGAAAGGTTCATAACAATAAGGATGTATTAGATCATCTACGTACTCTATCTATTCATGAGGTTGCATTATGATGTATGCTAAAAGTTCAAAAAATATAGACATAAGCTCATGGTGTACACATATAGTGGGTTTTTTTCTACAATTGTTTTAGCAAAAACTACTTTTCGTCTTTAGTGTTTATTAGTTAATAAGTATACTGAGAATAATTATATAATATATCAAATAATAGAACTGATTAATCCCACGCTGAGATGTTGGATGCATTTAGCTAAAGTTCCTTAGATTTATCCACAATTGAAGGTAACGTATATCCTACATGTATATGTGGTAATTTCTTAACTGTAGTATTGTACATATATGCGGATTCTGAAGAATGAAAAAGTTGTTAATTGCACCCATATATACATAAAGTATATTTATATAGCTTTGCAATAATAACACATACTATCTAATTAGATCTAGTGATCCTTAAATACGTAGCGAGTAGTTATGAGTTATTTTTACATTATTAATGCTTTTGCAATACTTAATTTTCTTTTTTAAAAAAAAAAACAGGTTTTAAGCTTGTAGGACTGGTGTTTGGATAGCATTAAAAAAAAAGATTATTTTATTTGATTTATTATAATTCAAAATTATATCTATACTCCTTTTAGTAAATACGGTGATAGTTTTCGCTCGTGATTATGCATTTACCCATTAGAAACATGATATCAAAATTAAATAAGTTACCAGGTTATAAGCCTACTAGTTCTGAAAGATTTGTCCACACACGTGCAGTTATTGATGCTAAATATTTTGTTCATTAACATGGAGCTACTAATTAAAGTGAAAAATGTTAACAACCAATATTTCCCCACACGTGCAGTAATTCAATCGTAATAAGGCATTATCAGAGAAATTTTTTGACTGAGACCCATGTTTCACAGCCACTCGCTGGGGGGGGGGGGGGGGGTGCATTAAGAACAGTGATGGATGTCCAATGGGTTTACCACCTGTAAAGGCATGTGCTCCAATTTGAATGATTTGATTGGGGGTTTTCTTGTTCCGATGCAAAAGGCGACATCTCCCCAATATCTTGTCCTGCGCAAAAGCTTAAATTATTTACCCTAGCACACCAACTTGGGCCGAAATAAGAGATTATCACTGCCTGAGGGATTGGCGTGCGCGAGAATATCATTAGCCGTTTTCAACTAGGGTCCAAAAGCAATAATTCCATTGAGCAAAGAGAAAGAAAAAAACGCGTTATACTGTGCAAATCAAAATCTACACAGTTTTAAGAAAATATTGAGTCTTATACGCGTCGCTTAACAAGATCACAGAAGGTAACAATTGTTTTAGCTATTAAAATTCATGTCATATAGATATACTCAGTCCACACTATTCTTTTTTTTTTCGTTTTTTCCAATTTTATACCACGTCAATTTGAGGTTTATTTTATAGACTGATACTGATTCACTCGCGAAAAATATAGTCAAAAATCCATGAGTTGCTAACAAAACTTGAAAAAACTTTTCATAACCAATATATCACTTGTAATGCAAATTAATAATTAAGAGCCCCACACGACATCAGAATTTTTTCGTCTTTCAATCAGTTACAACAAAAAAATATTCTTTTGCTGTAAGGTTGAAAGGATGAGACTATATATACATGACCAGTGCACCGTTTTATTGATGTTTCAAAACAGTTTTTTCTTGGCTCTGCAAGAGTTAATATTACTGTCAATCCAGCATAGATAATAGTCTTGGCTCGCATGGGAAATAGGTATAAGCCTTATTTAGTATCCTAACAACATCACTTCATAACATCTCACCACTTGATAGAATCAATCTATATCCAATAGATCAAGAATCTGCTAAATGCTTCTATTCGGAGAGATGAAAATCATATACTCTGCACTTAAGGTGTAGGTGTAGGGGTGAAAAATAAAAATAAAAAATAAACTGAAAAATAAACGTGCTCCATATAACAGCTATTTCAAGCTAATTTATAACGAAATTTCAATATAGCCAACCCCAAAAGAATTCTCGACATTATATAAGAACATTAATATCATGTAGAAAAAAAATCAATATAACCAACTTCCAAAACTTCAAAGTACGCTTAACAGCTGTAGAGCAACTACAACAGTATACAAAACAATCAATGGCTTTGCATCAGTTCGATTATCTTTTTGCCATTGGCATGATTTTTGCATTTTTAGATGCCTTTAGTTTAGGTGCTAATGATGTTGCCAACAGTTTTGCAACTTCAGTGGCATCTAGAACGTTTACATACCCCCAGGCTATTATCGCCGCGGCAGTGATGGAATTTTTGGGGGCGGTTTTAGCAGGTGCTCGAGTATCGAATACTATTCGAAACGGAATAATGAATATTGAAGCTTTTGAAGGTCAACCAGCAGTTTTAATGATGACTATGACAAGTGCCGTTATTGGTTCTTCAATTTGGTTAACTCTAGCTACTAAAATGGGTGCACCAGTCAGTTCAACTCACTCCATGGTTGGTGCAATTATTGGCGCTGGTATTGCTGCCACTGGTGCCAAAAATATTCACTGGGGTTGGGATGGTTTCGCACAAATTGTTGCTTCTTGGTTTATTGCGCCAGGGATCGCAGGGGTTTTTGCTGCTATTCTGTTTTTAATCACCAAATACACAGTAATGGAGCGACGAAACTCTTTGAAAAAGGCCTTTTTTGTTGTACCATTCTATTTCGCTTTGACTGTCGGTGTTCTGATTATGGTTATTATTTGGAAAGGTGCACCAAGTTTAAATTTAGATAAACTAACTACAGCACAAATTGTTGGTGGCATTTTTGGTGGTGCTGGTGGGTCCGTGGTAATTTATGGTGTATTTTTTTACCCATTTTTGTATAGAAAATTGGTTTTGGATGATTGGAGAATGAAAGTTTGGCATTTACCTTTAGGACCATGGCTATACTTTTGGGGCAAAGACGTACCACCAATGCCTTCTAATATGAAGAAAAGTTTGGTTGTTGATTACTATGCTGGTAAAAGAACTGCAGAAGAAGAAGAAGAATACAAGCGTGAACACGGTATTGTGTCTAGCACTGAAGAATATGATACAAGGTCGCCAACTATTGTGCCAAATACTTATAAAGGAATGGAAGAAATTGAGGAGCAGCAATTACCAAATTCCGCCGCTGCTAACACCCAATCTGAAAGTGATTCAGAAAAAAATACTGAACAGGAACAACAACCAGGTTTTTCAAAGAATAAACCTGAACTACAAAAGTACTCTAGAAAAGATTTTGCAAATCCAAAGAATTGGCCACGAATTTTCTATCTTATTGTGACATATACTATTAATATTGATATTGTTGCTAGTCAAAAACAATCAACTGCACTGGGTCGTGATATTGGAGGTATGCACGCAAGAGTGAAGAAATACGATAACAAGACTGAACATTTATATTCATTTTTACAAGGTTTGACTGCTTGTACCGCATCTTTTGCTCATGGCGCTAACGATATTTCCAATGCTGTAGCTCCAATGAGCTCTATTTATTTGATTTGGAAAAGCAACACTACCGCGGAAGAAACAGATGTCCCAATTTGGTGCTTAGTCTATACCGCATGCGGTTTGGTCATTGGCTTGTATCTCTATGGCTATAAGTTGATGAGAAATTTGGGTAACAGGATGACTTTACAATCACCATGTCGAGGTTTTAGTGCTGAATTGGGTGCAGCTATCACTGCAGTTTTTGCTACCCAGTTGGCATTGCCAGTTAGTACAACTCAGTGTATTGTTGGTGGCATTGTAGCGGTTGGGTTGTGTAATGGTTCCCTAAAAGATGTCAATTGGAGAATGGTTTCTTGGTGTTACTTGGGGTGGATTTTCACTTTACCAGGTGCTGGCATTTTAGCTGGGATCATCAATGGGATTGTTTTGAATGCACCACGACCTGGGGTTCAATATGTCATGTCTTAATCGCTCTTGAAATTTTTTGTTTTATACTTTTATTATAAACCTGGTTTTTTGTAATAATTCCTTTTAACTATTAATTTTTTTTTTTTTTTTCCATCGCCTAGATTTTTATACCTTCGTTGGCTTTTTCAAGTTCAAGTAAATATTTTAATTTATTTATTAATAGGAATCGTGGTTTCGACATACCTGATTAATGTTTTTCAATCGTCGCACTTTGATTAGTAGGTTTATTAGCCTTATACCTACATCCATAGGATTGAATTGGGATCATGTTTCCTAGTATAATGTATTGTAATTAAAGATAGTGTATATTTTAGTATAAGTATAACAAAAGAAACAATTGACCGTTTCTGTATTTAAGACTGTCCTTCTCAAGTTAATATTTCAGTCTGGTGCTTGGACTTTTATAAATTATGAAAAAAATGATGTGAAAATCGCATTTTATAACCTTGTACGCGCCTATCATTGGAAATAGCTGCTATGATTTACAGCCCAACAGGTGTAAATATGTGCACATCCTCTTCTGCTAGTTTCTTTCATTTGGCACTCTAGTCTTTATGCGTATTGACGCATTTATCCGTTACCTTATCTTGTTTGTATTTAAAGTTTGACAACGCCCAAAGAAACGCGCCTTGCGCGCTCCCTGCGTAATTTATGATTGATAGATAGGCACACATTGATATATCTCGGTACGGCGCATTTTAAACTCAATTAATTCTCAATAAACCCCAGCGCGTAGATCGGACTCCTGGACCTCGGAATTTATCCTAATATTTTTTTTTTTTCCCCGTTTTCTTTTTTTTTTTTTTTTTTTTTTTTTTTTTCTTCACCAACAAAATGAAATTTGAACTATTTGCAACATTAGCTGCAATATCCATACCAGCCAATGCAGTTATTTTAGACCCTAAAATTGAACATGTTTTTGATATCTCTACACTCAAATCTCAACTGGAACAATATGGGCTGTTGAGCAATAACGAGTTAGATTCATTACCACAAGATGTGAAAAATGTTTGGCAAGACGCATTTGATAAACCAAATGAATTCAATTATTTACTCAAAGAAGCTAAACAATGGATGCCAAAGGAATACCCTGCCAAAGAATCAAGTAGAATAATGGATGGGAAATCAGATAATAATAATGAAGAATGGGATTACTCCATCTATAATGATGGGTATAAATTAAAAGGTAAAATCAACAACCCTGAGGAATTAGGTTTAGATAGTGTCAGCAGTTACACCGGGTATTTTGATATTAATGATGGAAGTGATCATTTGTTTTACTGGTTTTTTGAATCTCGAAATGATCCAAAAAATGATCCAGTTATTTTATGGCTCAATGGAGGTCCCGGTTGTTCTTCAAGCACAGGTTTATTTTTCGAACTGGGTCCTAGTTTTATTAATGAAAGTGTGTTACCTGTATTAAATCCAAACTCTTGGAACAGAAACGCAAGTGTGTTGTTTTTGGATCAACCAGTGGGGACAGGTTATAGTTATAAAGATAAACACAGCGGGAATGCGCCAGGGACCTCTAGAGATGCTGCCAAACATGTCTATATTTTTTTAAAACTCTTTTTCACTCAGTTTGACAAATTCGCAAATTTACCATTTCATATTTTCACTGAAAGCTATGGAGGACATTATGGACCAGCATTTGCCACCGAAATTCTGAAACGGCAAAAAGAAGAAGACCCTGCTGCTAAACCTTTTATCAATTTAGCATCATTAGGGGTTGGCAACGGTGTCTTTGATCCATTAACACAAGTTCCTAGCTATCATGATATGGTATGTACAACGAAGGGCGGGTTGAATGAACCACTTTTAAATTCAACTACTTGTGAAATTATGAAAAACTCAATTTCAAGATGCCAAACGTTAATGCAATCTTGTTATGATCTTGATAATGCATTAGTTTGTGCACCGGCTATGTTTTACTGCAGTTACAAATTAGCGTTACCATATATTAATGAAGGAAGGAACCCATATGATGTTCGGGAAATGTGTGAAGATCGTGAACATATGTGTTATCCAGGTGTGAGATATATGGCCGATTTTTTAAACAATCCTCGAGTTAAAAAGATTGTTGGAGCTAATGAATCCCGTGATTTTAATTCTTGTGATTCTGAAACTTCTAATCATTTTGCTTTGAAAGGAGATCCTGCAAGACCGTTCCATCACGACGTAGCCTATTTACTAAACAATAACATTCCAGTTTTGATTTACGCGGGGGATAAAGACTTTATTTGTAACTGGTTGGGGAATCAGGAATGGGTGCGAAAATTAGATGGGTATGAAATTGATAAAAAATACGGCCACGAATGGATGGCAAGAACTAAAGTAGACGATTGGATGGTTGATGGGGCCAAGGCGGGGACTTTGCAAAACATTGGTCATTTTACATTTTTGAGAATCTATGATGCCGGGCATATGGTGCCGTATAACAAGGGAGAAGAATCTTTGGCAATGATTAATGCATGGTTAAGTGGTGACTATGGTTTGAAAACAACTTGATAATTAATTAAACTAAATATATTAATCTTCTACTTGCTGTTCATACTCTGTTGACATTTGGCTCATAACATTATGTGGGGTATCATGGTGGATTACTCTTCCAAAATCCAATGCAATTAATTTATCGTAATCCATCACACTCTTTAATCTATGCGCAATAGTCAACAAGGTACAATCATTAAATTCTTCTCTAATAGTCTGCTGAATCTTGGTATCGGTATCATAATCAATTGATGCTGTGGCTTCATCTAATAACAGCATTTTTGGTTTTCTTAGCAATGCTCTTGCCAAACATAACAATTGACGCTGTCCTTGTGAAAGATTTTGACCCAACTCTGTTACTTCTGAATCTAAATTTTTAAACTGGTTTGTATTCTCCTCATTCACATCACTACCTAATAAATGAACTCGTTTTAACGCTTCAAACATTTGCCAATCACTAAACTCATCAAATGGGTCCAAATTAGTTCTAATGCTACCGGCAAATAGAGTTGGATCTTGTGGGATAATTGCTAACGATTGTCTCAAGGGCTTTAAATTTAAAGTTGAAATGTCAACACCATCAATAATAATTCTACCACCATCTGCTTCCAAAAACCTAAACAATGCACTCAACAGAGTTGATTTCCCAGCACCAGTTCGACCTATTATACCGACTTTTGTACCAGCCTCAATTTTAAAATTAACATTATTCAACACCCTTGGTAACTCTGGCGCATATCTTAAACTAAAATCTTCAAATATGATTTCACCCTGTTCTGGCCATGATTGTCTTGGATCAATACCTGTATTATATGGTTCATTTGGAAGTTCCATCCATTCTTCCATTCGTTCAACAGAATTCATTTTCATTTCCATTTCAGCATATAGTCTGATACTTTCAATAATCAAACCATTAAATCGCATAGCATATACTAACGACAAACCTGCCAACCCACTGTCAATATGTTTGCTCATCAAAATAAATGCACCAGTACCGGCAATAACTATCGACCCATAAAAGGAAACTTTGAAATATAACCATCTTGATGATGCAAATAAGAAGTGGAACGCCCGATTATTGAAATCGACATCTTCATAGTTTTGAATTTGGAATCGATTTGTAACATCATATGCTCGGACTGTGGAAACACCATTTAATGTTTGACCAAAATGTTGGAAAATCGGTGATTTGGTTACCGAATCATTTCGTTTCAGTTCTCTTGATGATGCTAGATAAAATTTGGCAATATATGAATAAACAATCATAACTGTAAATGCAATCAATAAAAATGGTGGAGTGGCAGTTGTAATCAAGCCGATGGTAATCAACAACAATGCTGCATTATAAATAAAGGTAGTAACATTCATTGGTAAATCCATATCAACACATTGGACATCTTTACCAAACCGGTTCATAATTCTGCCTAGAGGGGTGGAGTCAAAGAATCTAGTATTAGCATGCATGACAACATTTAACAATTTTTCATACATAAGTTGGGACCCTTTCAAAGCTCTTAACCAAGTATATGATAGTTCGCCCATAGTAGCACACATTGCTAAAAATGTGATTAAAAAATAAATCAAAATATAATACTCGGTACTCTTGTCACCAATTCTCATTGCCCAATCTCTGATCCAGATAGTTTGATAATTTCTAAATCCAAATTCAAAAATAGATAAAACAGTAACAAAGATTAAAAACCATTTGCCACAATAGCCAAATAAATAGGTTCTGTATAACTTTGTACTAACAGAACCCGTGGCTCTTTCTTCTTCTTTGATTAATTTTGTGGTAGCGAGTTTTTTACCCACAGTATTTTCGATATTAGTTTCTTTAGCTTCAAATTCTTTATGTTCAATATGAGATAGAATAGTCTCTTTTAACTTTTTTGGACTACCTTGGCCAGCTATTTTACCATCTTCAATAACGACAACATGATCTGCTTTGGTGATTGCTAGTTCCACATTATGAGATACTAACAAAACAGTTCGATCTTTCATTAACGGCCCAGACAAACATCGTTCATAAATATGAACTGCAGTATCAGAATCAACAGCAGATAAACAATCATCTAGGAGTAAAACATTCGCCCTTGAATAAACTGCTCTGGCTAAAGAAATTCGTTGTTTTTGTCCACCAGATAGAGCGATCCCTTTTTCACCGACTTCGGTTTCATCTCCACCATCAAGGATTTCAAAATCTCGCAACAATGAACATGTTTCAACAACTACCTTATATCGTTCTTCATCATACTCCAAACCAAACAAGATATTTTCTTTAATTGAATCATTCAACAACCATGGTTGTTGAGCACAGTATGCCGCATTCCCACCAGTAGTCATGCTAACTTCACCTTTTAGTAAATCCATTTCACCCAATAATGCTAATAAAAACGATGTTTTACCACAACCAGTGGATCCGCAAATTAAAGACAACTTGTTTATTGGGAATTTGACAGACAAATTTCTCAATCTAAACGATGAAGCTTCAGAAGTCCATTCAAAACTTGCATCATTGAAACCAATATAACCTAAATCTCGTTGTTGTTCATACTTTGTAGTTTCATTTTCATTCAAAAATTTGTTTAAACGATCTAATGAAACTTTCCCATCCACTAAGTCACTTAAAGTAGAAACAATATTATTGATTGGATCTTGTAATAATGACAATAGAGATATGGTGGTGAATGCAACAGCCGAGTTTAAAGTATTACCACCAATGACTGTATAACAAATAAATGTTGACGCAGTGATTAAAGTTTGTGTAAACAATCCCACACAAATAATCGATACAATTGAAATAAATCTTTTTGATAAAGCATTTAATTCTTTTCTTCTAATTTCTCTCACTTGGTCAGTAAACTTGTCTTCCCAAGCAAAATATTTGATAACTTTGATACATTGAATCAATTCATTGATCTTGGCAACCCTCATATCGGAATATTTTAACACTAACCGTTCATATTTAACAATCCATCGAATAACAAACGAGTTTATTGGTGCGGAAACAATACAGGCAGCTAGCCCAGCAAAGCCACTCAGTCCAATAACAGAATATAATAACCACAACGCTAGAACCATTTGTAATAATGATCCAGAGATTGAATGTAATCGAGTAGCAATCATTGATAGTTTGAAGGCATCAATAGACATTAAGTTGATAATAGCACCAGTACTTGCTTGATCTTTATAACTTGCAATTTTTCTTTTTAATGCTTTTGCATAAACCTCGCCAATTAATACGGCACGAACGTGAATGGAATTCATAGTACCTAAATAGACTGCTTGAACATTGAAAACTGAATACAAAACACTGCATAAAAGCATTCCAAATACTGCAGTCCATGCAGTTGGCAAAGGGATTCGATGCTGATCAATATAACTTAAAATGACTTGAATCAACATAGATGGTGCGGCTTGCAATAAAGTGAATACCAATGAATAAGTTAACCCAATGAACAAATTTTTTTTTATTAATTTTAAAGTTGGCCATAGAATATTATCAGTTCGGTCGAATTGATTAAACGCCTCAACCAAGTTTTCGGCATGATCTCTGTCTGGTAAGTCGAACAATTGATCCATATTCAAAGGTTTTTTATATCCAACTTTTAATAATTCATCAACCCATGAAAATGTAGCTCGATCATAGAGTGAGGCAGTAGTCTCAGGGCTTTCATTCTTCCTTTCTTTGTAACCAGTTTTGGTCGTCCAAGTGGCCCATGCCAGTAAACAAGTAATACCAAACTGAACTGAATGTAAACCAATTTCTTTATTATGAATCAATGCGGTTCTCAAAGGTACTAATTGAAAAAACCAAGATGTTGTATATAAAATAAGTGAATGGAGCCATAATTTTTTGTTAACTGCTCGAGTAGTTAATAAGCATAAATTATACATCCAAAATGTTAAAAACATTGTTTGATCGATGTTCTTGTAAAACTGTGCAAAAACTGTGACGGTGATTTGTAAAATGACAAAAACAGCTTCCAATGCAACTTTCAAGCGATCTGATGATCGAACTAAGCTAACTCCATTTTCTTCAAAAATTGTACTGTCTGTGCTATCATCCAATCTGATTCTACCTTCTTTTGATTTCCCATATAATTTAAATAGCGCAAATATCAGTGATACAAAGATCAGAACGCTGTATGGTAGTACTTGTAAATACCTAGCTAGTTAGCATTTAAGTTTTAAAATCTTTTAACATACCAATAACGGTAACATTCAACAATGTCTATACCATTCCAAAACTTTTCTTGACATTGGAAGGTCATTATTCACTATCGAAATAAAAATAAAAATAATGTGAATGTCAACTTTTTAAAAAAAACTGTTGATGAGATCTGTTATTTATGGATCAATGCTCTTATTGAGCTCAGTTAAAACGCTTTATATTTTTTTATTTTATTTTTTTCTTCTTTTCAAGGTTGGTGTACCCATTAGGAAGGTGCTGAAAAAGTTGCCCCGCGGCCGAAAACGCTCGCTACAATTTTGCAGGTATTTTGGTTAAAACTATCGTAATCAAAATAATTGTTTCGGATTTTTGAGATAAGCAGCGGACGATCAATACTGAGAGTCAAAAACAAATAAAATTCGGCATCGTGAATAATTGATTACGTTTTTTACCATTGAACTTATCTACCTGCCATTAAACTGGGAAAAAAATTGTGTCGTGAAAGATATTATTTTTTTGACTAGTTATTTAATTCAGTGGAGAGTTTTACTCCCAATCATTTGGAACGTTATTTTTTTTTTTTTTTTTTTCAACATGACAAAAAGAAAAAAAATCAAAATTTTGTACTAAATATTTGAAATGTGAACATGTGCTAAAAGTTTTGATGTTGAGAGGTTTTTTGTGTTAGTTGTTCTCCGCTAATAATTTGTGGTATTTTGGATCTACTGCTTACGGCGTACTAACAATTATTATAATAAAATTCAAAAAGAAAAAAAAAAGGGATTAAGTTGTTTTTCCACCTCTGTTCCTCTTGCAAATATAGATAGAATTCAAAATGCTGACCTCCACAACGAGGGTTTAGTGGATTGAGACAGTTTCCATACGATTATCAGTTTGATATTCACAAAATATGGACACAGAAATATAATTTCTATCTATATTTTTTAATGAAGGTGATAAATTGTTGATAAAATTTTTTTTAAATAAAAACATTTCAACTGAAATTGAATACGAAGACTTTAAAAGGTTTTTGTATGATCATTCTACTAGTAAGTTGTTTGTTTATGTAATTAATATTTCCTAAGTTGTACAATCACACCCAATTGGATAGAACACTTATCTTTGATTTAGTAAGAAAGTGTAATTACAATATTTTAGCAACTAGTGCTACAATAGCAAGTGTCAGTAAAAGTGCATATTTTAATAACTAGCTTATCAAAACATTTGGAATATGTTACATTCAATATTGACCTTGATGTGCTTACATTTGAATGGTATATAAAATATTTCCATTAAAAATTCCAAAAAACTACGTATATACATATTGATAGGCCAGAAATGTATAGGCCGACCAGAAAATATTGTGGCCATCACCTTCCTAAAGGTCACGACAATGAAAGTGTAAACGATACCTTAAAAAATATGTAAATTCAGTCAAAGAATTCCGAGTTTCGTTTAAAAAACATTAAAAAAAGAATAAAAAGGATATTTATCAATAGATTATAGATAATAATAATCTGAAAAATACAAAAGACATAAAAGAAAACACTATTGTTTTGACACCTATTTTTTAAACCATTTTCCATATCTAAACACTACCTAAAGTTTGAATTCCACCGGTCTAAACTACCCAAAGCTTGAATTGAATTCCACCGGTTTAAACTACAGATGCATAGATTGGCGTTTTGAAAAATAAAAATGATAGAGAAAAAGTAATCTACACGAAAAGCGTAGAGTTATGGTACTAAATCCACCCGGTTGACCGATGTTTTACTTATAAATGTCACCAAGATCATAGATGAAAACACTTTCATCACCTAAACTATATAAAGCGAGGGGTTTTACGTTGTGAAATCAACGACTCGCCTTCTAAAATCAACAAAAGCCCCTGCTGTCTATAGACGCCTTTTAAATTTTTTTTTTCGACCTCAAAAAAATAACACTTTCCCTTACCCCGCTGGTTTTGCCCCTTGAATAATTTTTTTTTTTTTTTTCTGAACTCACAAATATCGCTCCGAATTCTTCTGCAGCAGAGGCAGTTCTAACAGATTTCTAAACTCAAACGCGAAAACAAAGTAGCCCCGTCACGTAGGGTATATATTGAATTGATTGCATGTACCTCCATGCTGGTTTCTCCATTGCAAGACTTTACGACGTGTCAAAAACCAAAATGCGAATCGCGGGGTAAGTTAAATTCTGAAATAAACGCATGTCCATGGTTAATCCTCTGTCAGCGGCGGCTGCGAAATCATGCGTATACTGTCGTTTAAAACCTATTACGTGTGTGCTTATATCGGTGTTGCAGTCAACGTTTCTTCAAACATCCAAAGTTTCTATAAATTGCAGCGAGCCGGCTCCTTCTATGCGAGAAGTTTATGTGGCTGCCAAATGTTATAGGAGGTTATCCTCTATTTATTTTTTTATTGCCCACACAAATTTTATGCTTTTTTTTTTTTTTCAACCAAAAAAACGTTCAATATACCTCTTTCCAAGACGTCAATATTTATCGCTAGATTACATTATATGAAGCATTCACTAAAAGCATCGGTCGGTCAATCTTACTATTTTGATTACCAATACTTATTTTCAATAGCGCCCAATAAGGTTCGCCAAAACTGCACAACTATGGTTGCATATGTGAGTGACAGTTAGCTAATTGAAGAGGGTACAAGATTGTAGCGAATTGTTCTAGTTTTATATCTGATATTACGATATATAGATCATGGCTCCTTTTTACGTGGTGAAACTGCAAGGTAGATGGATCGATTTATCTATATATCTATAGCGTACGCTGAACCTTATAACTAGTCTGTGCGATGCATGGATGCTCTGCAGTAATGCTAATAACACAATTAAAATAAGCTTGCGTTTGCAAAATCATGCATAGTTTAATTTAAAGATACATGTATGTATTAACATACGCGCAGTGCTTCTAAGTAAAAATATTTTTAAGCAGATTATACAAAAATGTTTTTTACTGGCAATATGATCGATTAATCTCAGACTAAACAAGATAAGTCGATTGCTGAATGAGATCGGGGTGCGTTAATGCAAACTTGCGGGAAAGATACTATATAGTTATAAATACATGTATATGTGGGCTCCAATAGCGGTTCAACAATCACAATATGTAAGTTATGCATGAGCCGACGTATTATATAAATCAACCCGCACAGATTGCCGAAGCATATTTTTTTGGTGAACAAGAATATGCGAGTATACACATGTATTTCAAAAGTATAAACAACATTTATTATTTTAGCTAACTGTGCTACATCAACGTTTACGCTACCATATTGGAGCTTCCCGGACTTTTAAGATTTTGATATTGGGCGTAGATAGAGTAAACTTGTGTATAACCTTACGTGGAATATACATGCAATATAACAAGCTATTTTGCTTATTTCTGTGCTTATTATCAATATGAATTAATTGATGAGATGAAGCGTAAGTATTTGATGGCATGTTTAAACTCGCGAAATTGGCTTATTGCTCAACCAAAATTTTATAAAACACGGAATTACCAGATATTGGTAAATAAAAAAGACGTTTTCTTTCAAAAAACCCTCAACTAGCGTTAAATTCATTCAAAATGGAAATGTTTTTGAACCGTTAAAAATATACCGCTTAGCCGGTTTGTTGAAAAAGTTTGAGCTCGAAATTACCCTTTATACTTTAAAATTTCAAAACCGCCGGAATAAAGAAAAAAAAAAAGTTCACAATTAAGACGTATATAACGAAAGCTTTGTTTTGAAATTTACACGGTTTTTACATTGTAAATACGACTAGAATAAAAAAAGTTTTTTAATAAAACACCAGTACATTGTGTAAAAGGCAAAATTTCGATCCAGAAATAAAGTACAAAATTCTAACCAATACTTATAAACTTACAGCTTCATTTTGTGGGGCATGCACCGCATGATGCCATCTGTTGTGTGGCTTATGCAGCCTGCGATATGTAAGTTATCATCTTATTGGGGGAAAGCGGCTCTTGCTAGTTGAGACAATGTTTCTCCTGGTGTGCCATTAGTATCGACCGCATAACGTTGAATTTTGTTAAATTTGCAATCAACAGTATCATCTGAACATTTGACATCACAGTTGGAACCAATGCAGTCGACATGATATGAGTTCAATTTGCTGACTTCCTGATGATTGTTTGAATCTGCTTCACAGTCCGCTTGATTTTCACCACATTTAACAAAACATCGTAACCCATTTGGGTTACAGTATATAATCCCCTTCATGTGCTTTTCAATAGCCAATACTGTATTGGCTATTAGGAAAAGTGTGACTGCTGTAATTTTCATTGCTAGCTATTAGAAACGTCTGTTTTATGTATGAATGTACCGTTATAAAAAGTGTTATTGGTAGTTGAAAAGTTAACAGTCGTATATAAAAAAAAAAGAATAAACGATTTTTTGGCCCAAATTTTGGGGAAACCAAACTCCTTTTATAATAACGCGTTTTTTTTTATGATGATCCGATAGAAATATCAATTGTGATCGAAATTTACCAGATGATCGAGGGCTTTTTTTAAAAAATAAATAATAATAATAATGCATACTATGTAACGAGGCTGGTAAAATTTACCCCCAACGCCCGATCGATCTTGTCATACACAGGCCGCAATAACCCCACGGCACCAGTAGAAATTATGAAAATCTTCAAAATTATTAGGCTGGACTTGGTAAGCAGCCATAACCATTAATACGAAAAACCAGTAGATCAGTTAGGAATCATTGGATTGCATGGGTGGGCTACTGCTAATTAAACCCAAGGGAATGGGTATCGTTTTTGATTGTTTTTTTTTTTTTTTTTTTTTTTTTTTTTCCTGCGCATACAGGGTGAGATTCCGGACATTGACGATCTTTGTACAATGGATGTATTAATGATTGAACATAGCCTATTCACGATAAGCCCTGGTCTTTTCGTAACTTTCAATTTTTACGATATTTGGTATTGTGTATTCATGAGTATTAATTTATTCTCATTCTAAAAAACCGATAAAACTGCCATCATTTCCATGACAATAAGCTCTATATTAATAAGGTTTACGATTTATAACGTGTACATCGCCCAATCTATATCAGGTATATTATGGAATACGCTGCAAAGACCATTGCAGCGATATTATATGATCTAAAGTACTTTTAGTGTGTTGTTATTAATGAATTGACATTTCAAAACCCATAACGTTGGATCTTAACATTCTCAGTTTAGCAACTCACTGTAATTTTCAACGGCATCAGATACCGAGATTGACCGACGTAATACAAAGCAATCTTTAGCCTTTATCACATATAAACATTAGGGGCGCTTGTATTAGTTGTAGCCCACTGGTAGCTTATATCCTGCACGCTCTAGCTAGTGATTAATTTAATATATGGTTTAACCGTACGTATGGCACCTTAAAACTGTTCCAGATATGACTTTCCTAGTTCCGTATTCCAAAGATATACCTTATAGTTAACCAGTGCTGATATTTTAAATTTATCGACCAGATTTATAAGCACTGGGGGTAGATCTATGTTATATATAATTTACGAAATTAGAGGACTTTCAAAGACATAATGAACTTGAAAGGGTGGTTATTATTGGTAACCAGATCATACTGAAAATCCACTACGTTATCATTTCCAAAATAGCCATGATAATATCTTGATTACTCTGCATATTTGCAATAGTTATAAAGTTCTAACATTTCTAGCTCACGTAGCTTGTTTACTCTATAAAATAGTTTTGGCTGTGATTCAACCTAGGCAATTATGTTTGTTAAAAAACTCCCCCGGAGAATTGACCTGGACTCATCAGCAGTAGCTCACAAATTGAACCTAGCCGGTGGCCTCTGGTGCCTTGTAGATTGATCTCCACGCGTATATAGCGTACAAATTTCAGTCTATAGTAACATTAATTCAAAAAAATCGTCCTCCAGCAGAGGATCTTCACGGCCAACTTTGTCTGTTTCCATCATTTTTACAGTATAGGCTGTTTGCCGCAACTAGTTGCAGCTTCAAAACCTATCGCATCGCTACTGGTCCAGTGTCCAACATACGGCAACTGGTACTATTTCATCCGCAGTTTATTGGCTCCAAGCCATTTGAGATAGATGTTAATATATCTTCAGGCATTAGTACTGTAAAATACCCGTACAGTATCAAACAATTCCAGTTTATAACTTTTACGAATTTCTGAAAACTTTTAGGCACTCAATTTGTAACAATGCCCCTCCACCACATATCTCTTGAATCACTGTTAAAATTTTTGGGTGATTTATGGTGGTGATTTTTTGTCAAAAATTGGTGGGAGTTTCGAGGTCGGAGATATATATCTCCGCGGCATAAATCGCCATCAATTGATTTTAAATTACCATATATATAGGAATTCATATCGATGAGCAGTTTCAACAAATCTCGGCAAGCCCGGGTATACTACGCTGTCTTTACAAAATTCAGATTAATAACTAACTTTGATTAACGAACTTTTGCGTATCGAGTGCCTTTTATTCCTCCTCTATGTTCGTTATCAATATAATACATCTTGCAATTAGAAATTTTAGATGCTACTAGCTAACTTGCAATTGATATTTGGACAGGTTGAAGATCCAGATCATAATGATAATTAAAAAAAAAAAGCAGTTTTTATCAATGGAATAAATACCTAATTTTCACCGTTTGAACAGCTAGGAGTAGGCTACCCGCTAGAATAATATTCAACAATGGCTCTTCAAAATTTTAGTATTTTTTGACCATAATTTAGACATTAATTCATTCCAGTAGAATTGGCATTAAATCCGAAATATACCATAGTTCATACCGCCATTCCCTTAACGAACAAGGGTTCCTTTTAGTATTAATAAGGTTCCAGATGTATCCGAAAATGTACATGTGAACATTCCTAAGAAACAATTAAGCAGTAGTCTAGTTTAGGTATATCAATTCTAGGCCTTCAGCCCAAGAAACCGCCAAATATGAACCTATTTATGCGCAAATTAATAATTTGATCGAATTACTAAGGTTTTACCGAAAGTACCTTATATTTTGGTACAAAATCTTGAGGACTTGTGAAAAATAAAAAATGAATCTGGAATTTTAATATTACTAATCACTTATAAATCTCCAACTTATTTCTTTAGCGTTAGATTAAGTGGGGCTAGACCAATCATCGATCTGACGCATGCGGGCCAAAATTTACTCTCGCGTTTGCAAAATATAAAATTTGGTTAAGCAACGGCGAAGCCGGAACAGTCCCCCAAGCTGCAGTTGAAAAAAGGTTCAAGCCGCACAAAATACCTTAAACTCACCATCGCAAACAAAAACCACAGCTTGAATAGCAACTTAAATCTTCTGATGCGCCGCATTCCGCTATCTATGTACGCTGTGTTGTAAGCTATTGCGGCAGGTTTTTTAATTTACAGTGTGAAATTCCCGACTATATATATTCACCAAATGAAGCATAAAATTTTTTTTTTTTTTCTTTCTAACATCTTTTATATAAACCAGAATGTTAGTGCAAATTAAACGATGGCTTATGGGCGACAACAAAGAAAACACACCACTGCTACCCAGCAACTCCACCGACAATATCAACCCATCCAATGTTACTACAAATCTCGAATCCAACTCTACCGACACAAACAATAGTCTCGGGGGAGCTCTCAGCAAAGGATCCTGGTTCCCGGTTTATTTATTGAGTGATATCATCATTGGGCTTAGCGATGGGTTGACTGTCCCATTTGCATTGACAGCTGGGTTGAGTACACTTGGTAACACAAAGGTTGTCATCACTGGTGGTATGGCTGAATTAGTGTCTGGTGCGATTAGTATGGGCTTAGGTGGATACTTGGCAGCTACCGGGGAATTAGAATATTGGCAATCACAAGTTACGAAAAAAAGACGAAATTTGGATACAAATAGTATAGAATGCAATAATGAACTATCCAAAGAGTTGACAAATTTCGGCATTGACAAAATAACAATTGAATCATTCACAAACAGTCTAATGAACGATCCTGAACAATATATTCTATTTACACTAAGAATGGTGAATGGGTTAGAGCCGCCTGAACAAGGACGACAATTGACTAGTGCTTTAGCTATGGGATCGGCATATTTCGTCGGTGGGTTCATTCCGTTACTACCATACTTTTTCACCAATACTGTATATAAAGGGCTGGAGATTAGTTGTGTGGTAATGGCATTTACGCTATTTTTATTTGGCATGTTCCGAACAATAAGTTCAGTTGGGTCTGAAACAGCCGGGATTAAGAGGGTGATTATGGAAGGGTTCAAGATGGTGTTGCTTGGTGGTATTGCTGCTGGTTCAGCATGGGGTTTAGTCAGAGCAATTGATAATTAAAATCTATATAATCTAATAGCATGCATATTTACCATCCCAAATCCATTTTGTGGATTGTTTTTCAGGATCAGAAAATCTCACCATTGGTAATGAACTTCCTCGAGACCCAAATTTAAAGTTATCCACCCCTGAGAGGTTGCCAATAATATTATCAACATCTTTTACAGTCAGTTGATCTGGAATATCTTGAACCCAGTATAATATTTGATACAACTTTCTATCTTGACAATGATTTACTACCCCTGCCAATAAGTTTGATACAATTTCTTCAACATCATTCTTATCTTTTTGTAAACCAATAACCATTCGTAGGATATCAACTTTTTTACGACCCCAGTTATGAATCCATAGTATATAACTACCATTATACTCACAACCAAAAATCTGTTCTTCATATCCTCTAATGCAATTCCCAACGTGAATAGATCGTTTCATCCCTGCTTGATAAATTTCAACAGATGGGATAATAGCAGCAGCATCGCGTCTCACCCCATAATCTCGATTCATAATTTGTTGAACTAACTCATTATCCATTTTTGACACTTTTCCCAGATCATTGATACTAATTTCTTTAGCGTTAGGGGATGGTGTTTGGGTTTCATTAAGGTTCAACTCAAATTGATGGTCATTTCCAGATTTAAACCCAAATTTACTATAATACTCTCCAACATCTGACCATAATACTGTAAACGTCAATTTATCACTCTTTTCGTCCAATTTTTTCATGGTTTTTGATAACATTTCACTGGCGTACCCGTTTTTTCGATGCTTTTCATGAGTAAACACAGACATGACTATAAAGCAAGTGGTAGTCTGAATTTCTTGATTTTTTTGTTTGAAATATGCTGGAACTTCCGTCGTTTCCATTGCACATACGATTTCCCATTCGTTGTCAATTTTGGCTTGTAATGCCCAAAAGATTAAACTGTTTGATTTGGTGTTGATGGTTTGTGATGCAAATACAGACTCACGACCGTGGTACTGTTCAAGAGTAAGACCAGGCCCCCATTCAATATAATTATTGGCATGGGTTTTTTCAATATCTTTTTGATCAGTTAATTGGACTAATCGCGTTTCAGTCATTATTGTGCAGAGTACGAAAAAAAAAAAAAAAAAAAAAAGGAGGGGTGTAAAAATATCTACAAAATTCGCCGACCGGTAATATAGATAATAAGGATATTACTAAAAAAAAAAACTATTTTGAAACAGATCTTGCGCCCTTCGATTCTGCAAGAGGAGAATAAAAAGTAGACCAGCTTTGTCTTTCAACGTCGCTAATACCCAGACCAGCTCCTTTACTATCCCCACTGTCAATAACGTCTTGAATCTTCTTGGCAGTGCGTTCAACATTTCTTCGAACCTCTTGCTGTTTTTCAAATTCTTGTTTAATATCATTTTCTTTGACCACAGTAGCATGTAAACCAGACAACAAGTTAATCAATTGTTCGAGACCAGTGCCATCACCTTCTTTGACTTGTTTGGCATTACATAAAACAGAAAAGTCAACTTCAGCCATTCTAGCCACAATAACACAACACAAGACTTTAATATCATGCTCATCTCGCAATCCTGCCAAAACTCGAGTATAAATTCTATCCAAATCTGCATAAGTATCCAACATTTCCGGTGTTAGTGTCGCCAATAGGGTATAAATAGCTTCATATGCAGTCTTTCGTAATTCCAACCCATCATCAACTTTATGTTTAAATGGCCCAAATCGAACAGACCGAATCAATGATTCATTAATAATAGTTTCCTTCAACAAAACTGGTAATAAAAGCGACAGATGGGGGACTAGTAAATGATGCTTGTTGTGAATAGCTGCAACCAAGGTACTCATGGCAACTTGTCGGATCTTCATATTCTCATCTTGAATTAACCCCATGAAATCAATAACAACTGGTCTTAATAAATTGTCATACGTATCATGAGATTGTCCAAAAGAATATTTTACAGCACTTAGTGCAATAGCCCGCATTGACCACCGTTCGTTCTTTAATGAACTTTGCAGTTCTGGTAAACATTTTTCGGGATTTAAAATTGATAATCTACCAATACATTCAGCAACTTTAGTCATGCTGCTTTCATCTTCAATTTTCAAGCTGAATAAAGTGTTCCAAACATTAGCAATGGTTTCCACCGGAATCTTTTTCAACGCATCTTCACAAATAATAACTTCTCTAATAGCAGTTAGATACAATGATGCCTTATTTGTCGACAATCCATCAATTAAAGATTGCAAATTCTCCAAATGACGTGATGTGATTTCCCCTACAGCTTGTGCAGCAGCTAATTGAATAAAATCATCAGTTGAGGCAAATTGTTGAATAATTAATGGCAAATCAACAACAATGTCTGATTGTTGTTTACCAAGACTACCCAATACCTGTAAACTATGAATAATATTTTGGTTTTTTGAAACATTATCACAGTAATAGTCAACCATGGTAGCAGATTCATTAGAGCCACTGATTGTAGCTGCAATACATTGAGCAGTAACAGGAGTATGGTTTAATTTATTCAATTCTTGGAACAAAAATTCCGCCACTGGTGGGTCTGATGCCAAAGATTTTAAAAACACCAAAAAGCATGGTAAACCTTGATCAATCTTGACCACTGATGCACATTTGCACCCAAATTCTGCCATTTTTAAATTTTGCCTCTCAACATTATAGGTCAAGATGGCAGAAATATCAGCAACAACGACTGGATCATACTCTTTATCCAACATGTCATAACCGTGTGCCAAAACTTGAGAAATAACCGATTCGCTGACCGATTTGTTTCTACCAGAAAATGCTTTTAATGCAGACAAACTGCTCAATCTCAGCGGCTTGGAGCTTTGCTTCAAGAATGAACATAATTTATCCATACATTCGTTAACCGAATCATTATCCAGTTTATTATCGCTTTTGGCAATTTGTTCAGTTGCCACAATTGCAGAAACCCGCAAAGATTCATTGCCCAATAAGTCAATCAAGATTTTGAATCCATTATCAATTCGATCTTGTGTGATATGTTGACAAACCGCTAATAATTTACCCAAGCATTTAATAGCCTTATCTCTCGTCTCAACATCAGCAAAACTAGTCAACTTGTCCAAAATCCCTTGTTCAATCTTTTCAATCCTATCAATTGGGAAATTTGACAGCCCATCTTTATAATATTGATCCAATACTTCACTGGCAACATCAAATCCTTCGCTGCTAACTTTGTAATATTGGTCATTAATACCCAGAATAATCAACCCTAATAAAGTATCATTATCCAAATCATTAGAGGATTGATATTGATATAACGAAGAAACAACCTTCAAAACATCAGTCAACATTTGATTTTTGGAATGTGACAAATGGCACAAAATTTTAACAATTGTGTTGATGGACTCAGTTGATAATGATTCAGAAACAGTAATCAATGATTGTAACAGGTCAACACACGCGTGCAAAATATTCATTGGACAGTCTGATTTGGAGCATTGTTTTTCTGCCAACTTGACGATTGCTTGAGAATTGTTTTCCAATAATTGTTGTGGATCAGTATCTTGTCTCATGCTAGCATCAGAACTTCTTCTTCTGGTATACAATTTGTTTGTATAATACCCACCATTGATATCAGCTGCTTGCACACATTCTGATATAGTTGTAATAGCTTCCACTTTGACAGTATTTTCTCGATCAGTACCAGCTCTTTTAATGAACGAACTCAACAGTTTGTTAAAAACTGTCGGCAAGAATGGTGGGTTATGTTTAACCACCGCAGTTGCCAACCTATAAGCATACCGTCTCAACTTCCAGCTAACGTCATCATCTTCTGAAAATCCTTCATCATCACTTAAATCAAAGTCATCATCACTGTCATCACCCATTTGCACATCTTCCTCGTCCTCTTTTTGATCATTTTCATCATCTTCGTTATAATTTGGATCATATTTAATAAAAATTGATACAATATCCAAAATTTGTGTAATATATTGATCGCAATAACTCCCCAATTCAACAAATGCCTCCAATGCTGCCATTACTGCTTCTCTTGTTTCCAGCAGTCCTTCATCGTCACTATCATCTGGTTCGTTTAGATTTTCCAATTTCATTTGTTTTACAACCCGTTCCACTATACTGCCTAAAATACCTCGAAACCGAACTGGATCATTTCTGGCCAACGTGCCAGTTAAAAATACCAAAGTTTGAGCGGAATTTGCATCATGTTCTCGATCTAATGCATTAGTAATAAAATTGGTTAGTTTTTCCCATCGAGCCTTATCCAAATAACGAACTAACTGACCCAGAGCAACAACAGCCCGCTTTCTAACGATCCCTTTGCCAGATTCTACAATTTTTAATAAATAATTTTCAGTTCGTGCCACGGCATTGGCAGGTAAAGTGTTACCAAACCGTTTTAAAAACTCTGTAGTAACATCTAATAAATCAATGTTTGGTTCTTTTTCATTTTCCAAAATAACCGTCAAATGCTGACCTAATACTAGCGCGATACCTTCAACAGCGTTTGCATCACAAATTACAGTTCTTAATGCCATATAAGTAATCGAACTTGATTCTGAATTCATTTTCAATCGTTTGCCCAATGCAGTCATGATGGCATCTGCTTGACCAGCGTTGACCAATTGCATCAATGGTTCTAAACATTTAACTGCTTGTGATTGAACATCAGTAACTTGATCATCTAGATATTTCAAAATCGCATTAATAATTAAAGTCATGGATTGATGATCGGTTACAAATGTGTTTTTGTTTTCGGATGCTTTTAATAATGCAGTAATATCACTAAACGCCATGAATCGATAATCAGAATCGATATTATCTAGCTTTTCCAAGTGCTGGCTAATCGCATATTGAACAGACACATTGGAAGCCATGGTTGTAATAAACAAATACAAATATTAAAATACAAGATCGGTGTGATGGTGTTTTTTTTTTTTTTTTTGTTGTTTTTTTTTTTTTTTTTGCTTAGTTTTTGGGGTATAATTTAAAAAAGATGGGACAACAACAAACTGGCAAGTTGTGTACTGCGCAGATTCATTCTACTCAACTTTGTGTAATGTACGCGTAGGTGCAACGTTTTACCCAGCAGTTCATTAATCCCAATAATTAAATTAGTAATCACCCGCAGATTGATTATGTAAGCCACAAAGGACAATCGTGACCGCAACCTTATTTGGGTAATCGCATGTTAAATATAACCAGTCTTGTGTTGAGTAAAGGTATTAAATCAATAAACAAATAGCTTAGCATGTTAAACCTGAGTATAATAACCTGAATAAAAAGACAAGCAGTAATTCCATAGTAGGATAGAATATGCCTAGGTATAGTCAAGATTTGAAGATCAAGCCGAGTTAATACCCAAGGAGTGGTTATAAATGTAACTTAAAGAATCGACATGAAAGTAAGGAAATTTGATGGCCTTTTATAGACGGATTTTAGAATGAAGAATTAATAAGATAATCAACATTGAACTAGTGAAGTTTGAATTAACCAACCGGAGTTGAGATGGCGCTAGAAGCCACCAAGTAATCTGATGATTGAATATCTTTACAACAACCATCAGAATACAGGGTGGTTAGTTATTGCAAAATTCAAATGTAACGTACTTAAAAAAGAACAAGATGGCTTCTCTTGAATGTGAGACAAATAAGCCGCATGACGATTTATTGAATATAATTTGGGGGGAAGCCGAATTGTGTCGGAAGCCGTTGCACTATTGCGGTTTTTGGATGTTTTTTTTTTAAAAAATGTATTAGTTATTAGCATATTTAAATAGCTATATCACCGTTAAACTAAATTTATCCTCATGATTTCAACAATCCTCTTCGAAACTACCACCACTTTCCTCACCTCGTGATCTATGTACTTTGCTATCATCTCCTGCCACTGATTTCAAAATTGCCATTCTACCAGCGTGTCTTGTTAAACTTTGAATCCTGGTTTGGCACACTTCCTCATTGGATAGCCATCGTTGGCACCAATTATCACCGCATGCAGAGTCGTTGCAAGCGTTAACCCTGCTACAGAACCGGCACACACCAGCCCGGAAGCAGCGTTGATTCCTGGAACTGTTTCCATCCCTGCAAACCACACACCGCATGTAGATGTTACAGCGACAGCACTAACATTCTGTATGGATGCCAAGAGCCCCATTACAAATTCATATAAGAAAGCACTGGTGCTCCATACACCAGCTGCTAAAAACAGAATGATGGCCATACACAGACAAGCGCCAATAATATAAACATGCATAGCACTTTTGTCTCTCCCTTGTTTCTGCTTCTGATATTATTGGTTTCTATATAACTCTTATTCACAATTAAAGATATTTGTAGAAAGAGAAAGGATAGTTGTAGAAAGAGAAAAGATAATTGTGTTAGAAGCTTTTAATATATTTATTACCTCTATGGTTTGAGCTAAAATAAGTTAAAAAGAAAAAGAAAATCTTATGAAAAAATTTCGTTTTTTTATATACGAACTCCCGCTAGTGCGGAGAATTATAATTGAGCAACCGACATTCGCTCGGCTTCCAACACTTCCACTCGATTGTCCAATCGTTCGCACAACATTGATTCGTGATATACAATAATAAAGATTTTTTCTTAAGGTTCCAAGAAATATGACATCCATAATAATAAACTATACTTCCTGAAATTGATTTCTATCAGGTTCATTTGCAAAATCCGCATCACTAAATGCAACTAAGTTATTTAATATATATTTGGGTCTTCGTCTGTAATTATGTATTTTGATTGATTGATATTTGATCTGATTTCTAATAATTAAATCCGGTCCTTTCCATGTTATCAGGTAGTCTGAGAATCCTGCAAAATTATTGATGTAAATGTTTATTCCATTTACATAGCAATACCATGTTTTCTTCCTTGTGTTAAATTTATGACCAGTAATCATTAGATGAGGTTGGTTTTGTTTCAATATGTATTTCTAGATTGTCTTAATTTGTTCTTTCTTGATAAAAATCCTCCATCTGTCTTCAATATTCTTATATTTTAATAGGCTGGTTTTCTTTCTTTCCTATAATCCTTCCACTGAATCTTCTATTGGAAGAGCCTCCACTAGAACTTCCACAAGATCTTCCACTGGAACTTCTATTGAAGGAGCCTCCCCTAGACCTTCCTCTTAACTTCTTCTTTTGCCTTTGCTAAGTCAAATAGAATATGTGATCTCTTAATCTCATCCTTGATTTTTACACAGTTGCAAGCATGCAAGCCTGGGCCATTAATTCTACAGCATGTACTCTTTACCACCGTCATTCTTGCAATTGTGTGCACTTTTATATTGACATTTATTTGCCGAGCATCCCTCACATTAGAGCTTGCTGCTCTTATTCGCGCATATTTCACTGTTATTATCATACTCATTGTCTTCATTTATACTATTGTCTAAAGCCTCGATTTTAAAAGATTCACCATTATACTTCACTAGATACCCGTCATCAGTTTGACCTACAACTGTCGTTCCAATTAAGCCATCACCTAAAGCCTTTAGAGAGCTATTATATTCAACTACCCACATATCTTGAAGGATATTTTGCATTCGAATTACCGCATCTGATTTCGAATTCTCTGATGCCGTTGTCATATGCACTACTACACAGATTGTACAAAGTAATGTATTGATAAAGATCTTCGTAATTTTCTACTTTGGATTCAATGTCGAATTTGAATATAAGATTTCCGTTCCTATCTGCGTAGTATTATGCTACTTTGTCAAATTCGTCTATTCTCTCTAGTCCTTGTTTAAATAAAATCGGTGTGTTTTCTATATTAGTCAGACCAGTCACTGCTTGCCATTTATTTTATGATTTCTGATACAATTATTTTGTTTAGTTAAAGAGAAGAAGAAAAAAATCTTATGAAAAAATTTCGTTTTTTTATATACGAGCTCCCGCTGGTGCCGAGAGTTATTGTTGAGCAGCCGACATTCGCTCGGTGGTGCTTATAGGCTCCACCTAGTGCGTTCTAGGAAACGTTCTAAAGAAGTTATGAAACTAAACTATTATTATTATCCCCTCAGTGATTTTTGACTACTACTCACATTTTGTCATTTAAGTTGTTGAACCAAAACAATGTTTACCGTCTTCTGTGCATAATTGACCCGATGTCTGATATACCATACTATCACACTTACCGTAGTAACTGCTGGCTAAATTACATTGTGATGGAAGCACCAGCCCCATCCCGCTTCCCATGTATCGTCAAAATCTTTGGTTTCACTTCTTATCATTATCTTTCCATACTCATAATTGCCGTTACTAACCATTGACATTCCTAGAGAGCTATTCTACATGGCATTGTTCCATATATCATCCAAAGCGTCATTGTTGCCATCATACCTGACTGATGCCCAGTCAACTACATCATCCCAATTTGCTATAGGTTTAGTATTTAAAAATACTTTAATGCCACCGTCTTTAAGTTTGTATCCATTAAAGTTTCTTTTACTAATTTCGCTGTTATGTTCACTGTCTTCGCTTAAGTGTGCCATGTTTGCCGATGATCCGTCGGTATCCACGTAATATGTTGATGTTCTTTCCATCTACATTCGTGTGTATTACCGCGGCATTACCTAATGGCTTATAGTTCTCCGTTATTTTAACTCTAGTATATACACCTGCCATTTTCATCATGCCAACTTGACTTCTTGTCTGTATGCCATGCTACAAAATTGTTATTGAGTCTTTGCCAGGTTTCCCTTGTTTAATAGCACCTTCCCATAGATTATTCGCATCTCTCAATGGGTGTTGGCCATCCGCACTTTGTGGATGCATTACCGTTAATGCGATGGCTAACCCATTTGACACAATACTAGTCGCACACTCAGGCCCAAATACTGGTGTCCAGTCACTCTCAAAACAGTCTTCAATTGCTTCTATAATCGTAGTCCCTGCTAAAGTCGTGTACACCGTTATCATCTCTGTTCTACCAAAGTGTTTTGTTACCAACCGAGCTGTGATTGGCTTACACATTTTCCATATGCCTTTAAGGCTTCTAGTCTCCAAAGAGTTAACTTCAAACTTATGTTCATTATCACTATATCGAACCACGTCTCTTTTTTCAACTTCTGCGTCCAATGTCAAGGCACATAAGCATACATACATCAGTACGCACATTAATTGGCTACTTAAGTACATGACTAATCAGTTGATATAACACAAATAACACTGTCGCTATAACTGCCCAATTTGCTGTTTTACCCGTTTTTGTAGCTGTTAATACGCCGCAGTACTCTTTAATATTTTCATTAAATACGTAAAATATCTTTTAATTCTAATACCATCTAAATATCTCTGTTTTAATCTCTTATAATAATACAGTTTTTTTGTTTTAAAAGTTATAGAGGAGAAGAAGAAAATGCAACGTTTTACCCAGCAGTTCATTAATCCCAATAATTAATTAGTAATCATTCGCGGTTCGATTACGTAAGCAATCTGCCCCATGTCATGGACCTCTGTAACAATACCCGACACGGCCAGTCCTTAATAACCAATATAAATCTGGTTTAATGCTTAAAAGAGTCTAAATAAAGAGTAGTTGAATCAAGTTTAATAGTATAAAGATATGGTTTATATAATAATAAGATCTAGGCTTATACCTAATCGGTAATATAATAAGTCCGTTACAGTCCGGTAAACTCCGCTAGTAGTAACAAGGGGTTAGGGTGTAATTCTTACAACGTCTTCCTTATTTGGATAAAATCGCATGTTATTAGATATAACCAGACTTGATAAATTGAGTAAAGGTATTAAATCAATAAACAGATAGCTCAGCACGGTTAGTTATACCCGAGTATAATAACCTAAATGCAAAGACAAGCAGTAATTCCATAGTAGGATAGAATATGCCTAGATATAGACCAGGGCTTGAAGATCAAGCCGAGTTAATACCCAAAGAGTGGTTATAAATGTAACTTAAAGAATCGATATGAAAGTAAGGAAATTTGATGGCTTTTTATAGACGAATTTTAGAATGAAGAATTAATAAGATAATCAACATTGAACCAGTTGAAGTTTGAATCAACCAACCGGAATTGAGGTGGCGCTAGAAGCCACCAAGTATGATGATTGCATATGTTTAGAACTATCTGAATACATGGTATTGAATGTGAGACAAATGAGCCGCATGATTATTCACTAAATATAATTTAGGGAAAGCCGAATTGAGTCGGAAGTCGTTACACTATTGCGGTTTTTGGATGTTTTTTTTTTAAAATATATTAGTTATTAGCATATTTAAATAGCTATATCACCTTTAAACTAAATTTATCCTCATGATTTCAACAATCCTCTTCGAAACCACCACCACTTTCCTCACCTCGTGATTTATGTACTTTGCTATCATCTCCTGCCACTGATTTCAACATTACCATTCTACCAGCGTGTCTTGTTAAATCCCTACTTTAAATCCTGCTTTGGCATACTTCGTCATTGCTTAGCCATCGTTGACACCACCTACCACCGCACGCAGAATCATTGCAAGTGTTAACCCTACTACAGAACGGGCGCAAACCAGCCCGGAAGCAGCGTTGGTTCCTGGAACTATTTCCGCCCCTGAATACCACGCACCGCATGCAGATGCTACAGCGAAAGAATTAGTGCTCTCTATGGCTGTCAAGAGTTTTGATACAACAAAATATAAGGAAATATTGGTGCTCCATGGACTAGCTGCTAATACAACAATACCAGCCATACAAGCGCTAATAATATAAAGATGCATTGTTCGCGGTATTTGTCTTTCCCAATTGTTTCTGCTTCTGATATTGTTGGTTTCTATATAACTCTTATTCAAAATTAAAGATATTTGTAGAAAGAGAAAAGATAGTTGTAAAAAGAAAAAAGATAGTTGTAGAAATAAAAATGAATGAATGAAAAAAAGATGAAGAAATCTCGGCCCTTTTATAGTTTGCGATGATTATGAGCTTTAAAAAAAAGTCGACAGAAAAAAATAATAAGCGATTAGAAAAAAAAAGCCAAAACAATATCACAAATGTTGTGTAATTGAATCAACAACGCTAACCGACAGATCTACATAAGCTTAAAGGTCTCACAGAACTAAAAAAGAAAAAAAAATAGCCACATATTTGGTTCTGATCTGAGACAGGGATACCGCGTGGTGACGCGAAGACAAGCGTTTACCATTAAAACTGAAAGTTTCAAAACCGGGGGAAAGTAAAATTAACAAGCTCATCGCAGTAAGTTAATTAGAATCAGCAATTAATAAAACGTGGTGAATGTTTTATCACGGTATACAATAACAAAAATCGTTTATGTTTTGATATTTATATTCATAAATACACGAGTAGTAGAAACTTGAAAAGAACACAGAAATGTGAATTTAGAATTGATATGAGCTCGGCATTTTAGTGGTTTTTAAAAGTATGGTAAGCAAAATCTAGAATCTTAATATATTATGGTAAAAAACAAAGCCTAACATGAGACATGCGTACGCTTTAGTTGATACAGCGTAAGCAACCACAGCTTGATTTAAACTAGGATGCTCAAAATATCGATGATTTTATCCTAAAATAACCAACACTAGTGCTATTTATACAAGCGATAAATTACTGCATTTAGTGCCCAGAAATAAGGCAACTATTCGGCATGTTTTAGCAGGGCCACTAATTATATGAAAGTCTTAATTAATAAAAATAGTATAAATAATATAGAAAATAGAAATATTTATAATATAAAATTATAAATAATAAAATATGTAAAAAAAACTATATTAATTAATTAAATCCTTATTTATAAAAATAATATAAAAGGTAAAATAAAAATAATAATAATATAAAAATAAGCTTAAATGTATATATCTTACTTTTAAATCTATATATACTATAGCTATTAAACTTGTTATTATTATTAAAACACTGGTAAACTGAGTTAAGCTGTAAACTCAATGGTAATACCTTTCTGAGCTCGATTCTCTTCCTATTCATATTATATTATATAAAATATGTCTTTATTTTTTAATACTAAAAATAGTACCTTTTTAATTCCCATTAGTAATATAAATATATTATCTAATTCATTTGGTGATATATATTTATATTCTCCAATAAGTAGTGCAACTGAAGTATAAATATATTAGGTATAAGTAAAATAATAATATCAGTAGGAATAATAAATAGGATAGCAGTGATAGGACATGTAAGTTTATTATTAAGTAGATATAAAATATAAATATGATAAATTTATTAATTATAAAAGTAGTAAAAATAAAACCATAGCTTAATGGTACTGGTTAATATGAGGAAATCTTTTGGACATACATTTGTATAAAAAAAGTTCAAGCAAACAGTACTGATTTGGACTTGTTTGGACTGATAGGTAGTCGATCAGATCCTGGCCAACTTGGCCCTGGCCTACAGCCATGTAACGTCCAAGTGGCGTTACACGTGCTAACAATTAGCACAGCAAAAGTTCTAGTATGCTTTGCTCGGTAATTCAAAACAAATAGGAATAAAACAATATATTAGAAGCTTTAAATTTATTTATTACCTCTATGATTTGAACTAAAATAGTTATGTTCTTTGTAGTAACATCAATTTGACAAAATTAACTAACACACTTAAAATTTTTTTTATAAAAACCTATTATATCCGAACCCCTCGATCTAAATTATTAGAAGCACTTTTTTTGTTGGTTAGTCCGAGTTTCTTATATATACATGTTATAATAAGTAAAGTAAGTTATATCGATATAACTACTAAAGTTGTGAAGCGATTGTGGTACTACCTTCCCAATTGTTTCAGTTTCAATCAGCCGTGATATACCTATATATTTGGAACGACCATTATCATTGTAGAAAAGTATAGCAAGTGATTAAAAAAAAATTATAATTTATTGTGCAGACTATAAAGCGAATAGATTATATATAAAAAAATGGTTTTAGATGATAGAGGTAATTTTTGCTCCGATTTGTTTTATTATTTTTTTTTTGTGTTTTTTGTGTTTTTTGTGTTTTTTTGTGTTTTGTGTTTTTTGTGGAGAAGAAGAAAATCTTATGAAAAATGCTCCTTTTTTATATACGAGCTCCCGCTAGTGCCGAGAATTATTGTTGAGCAGCCGACATTCGCTCGGTTTTTTTTTTTTGAAGCACCATTATAGATCATCATGTGGTGTGCAGAAGTTGTCGCCACTATAACCACAATTATAAAAATCTTTACACCATCCTAGTTGACCACAGGCATTCACAGTCTCATATTGGTCAGCTCCGCTAACATCAGCGTGATCAAACATTTCAGCAATTATCCGCATGTAACCGTAGGCTTCTTTGCCATCAACAACAACGCCATACCAATTCCTTCTCGCACCATTGCTAAACATATCTGGTATAATGGCATCAGTCATCGAATCTGCCATATCGCTGTACTCTTGATCACCGACTCCGAAATCCTTGTTACCAGCCCATACCACTTTCATCGATTTGATATCACCAAATATCCATCTCTTTACTAAGTTGTCATCGTCATTCATTTTTAGTATTTCGCTAACATCAATGTGAGCTTGTGCAGTAGTTGCATTGGCCATCACCGTAATCTCAGCTTTATTCTCACTATTAGGCATGACAATACTATACAAATCCATCAACGTTTCATCTGCGGTCGTCCCAAGCATCTTCTTATTATTTGATACGTTAGTGACAGTAACATTGTGATAACCATTATCATTATAGAGACTTGTCTTTTCAGCAATGTTTCTAATCTGGTCAGCAATCTCAACATTGTCCCGTCGCTAAGTCCATGTATTGATCCGAATAACCCAACTGCACTTAATACCATTGCGATTGATGACGACGCAATGGTAGCTAGTGCTTTGCATCGTTTGCCTTTGTCAGCTGCTACGCATATACCATTACCACCTGTCTTGACACCACCAACGACACACGATCCCAGCACAGCTCGCTTAGAATCTTTTCCGAAATACACATCTTTGCTGACGCTTGTATCGCTCTCACATTTATCATCCTCACACTTCACCAAGCTAAAGACGGTTGACAGTACCAACGCTAGTTTGTAGTAGTTCATTCTCACCATTGTCTGTATATTTTGAAGTTTCTTCAATTGATTTAATTTTCTAACTTTAATAGTTGTTGATAAAAATCCACGTTTTAGAAGCGTTAAATATATTTATTACCTCTATGGTTTGAACTAAAATAGTTAAAGAGAAGAAAATATGTTATGAAAATTTTTCCTTTTTATATACGAGCTCCCGCTAGTGCGGAGAATTATTGTTGAGCAACCGACATTCGCTCGGCTTCCAACAAAAGAATCGACATGAAAGTAAGGAAATTTGATGGCCCTTTATAGACGGATTTTAGAATGAACAATTAATAAGATAGTCAACGTTGAACTAGTGAAGTTTGAACTAACGGAATTGAGATGGCGCTTGGATGGATTCACTGCTACTGAAGAGGGAGCGGCAGCTATTACTGAAATAGAAGGATTTGATATCGATGAGAACATGGCGGCTAGTGTAATCAATGAAAAGACTTTAATTGGACCATGAGAATACTCATATCCGTTAAATCGTCGACTTCGATTGGTAAAACCATCAAGTAATATGATGATAGAATATCTGTACAACAACTATGTGAATACCGGGCCTTGGATATGAGTCAAATGAGTCAAATGGGCCGCATGACAATTTATTGAATATAATTTGGCGGGACGCCGAATTTTGTCGGAAGTCGTTGCACTATTGCGGCTTTTAGATGTTTTTTTTTTTTAAAAAAATGTATTAGTTGTTAGCATGTTTAAATAGCTATATCACCGTTAAACTAAATTTATCCTCATGATTTCAACAATCCTCTTCGAAACCACCACCACTTTCCTCACCTCGTGATATATATGTACTTTGCTATCATCTCCAGCCACTGGTTCCAAAATTGCCATTGTACCAGCGTGCCTTGTTAAATTTTGAATCCTGGTCTAGCACACTTCCTCATTGGATAGCCATCGTTGGCACCAATTATCACCGCACGCAGAGTCGTTGCAAACGTAAACCCTGCTACAGAACCCGAACAAACTAGCCCGGAAGCAGGAACAGTGATTCCTTGAACTCTTTCCACCCCTGTAACCCACATACCACATGTAAATGCTACAGCGGCAATACTAAGCTTTTCCATGACATCCACGAACTCCAATCCAACAATAATTGAGAAGTCACTGGCACTGGTACTCCATGCACCAGCTGCTAAAACCAGAATGATACACAGACAAGCGCTAATGATGATTTTAAGTCGCATTGTATTTTCGTGGCTAATATTTGTCTTTCCCTTGTTTCTGCTTCTGATATTATTGGTGTCTATATGGTTCTTATTCAAAATAATTTTAGAAAGAGAAACGATAGTTGTAAAAAGAGAAAAGATAATTGTAGAAGGAGAAAAGAAAGAATGAAAACAAAATGAAGAAATTTCGGCCCTTTTATAGTTTGCGATGATTATGGGCTTTAAAAAAAATCGAGAGAAAAAAATAATAAGCGATTAGAAAAAAAACGCCAAAACAATATCATAAATGTTGTGTAATAGAACCAACAACGCCAACCGACAGATCTACATAAGTTTAAAGATCTCAAAGAACTAAAAAAGAAAAAAAAATAGCCACATGTTTGGTTCTGATCTGAGACAGGGATACCGCGCGGTAACGCGAAGACTAGCGTTTACCGTTAGCTGAAGGTTCCAAAATCGGGGAAATTAAAATTAATTGACAAGCTCATCGGAGTAAGAAATCAGGAATTAATAAAACGTGGTGAATGTTTTGTCACGGCATACAATAACAAAAATCGTTTACGTTTTGATATTTATATTCATAAATACACGAGTAGTAGAAACTTGAAAAGAACACAGAATTGTGAATTTAGTATTGATATGAGCTCGGCATTTTAGTGGTTTTTAAAAGTATGGTAAGCAAAATCTAGAATCTTAATATATTATGGTAAAAAACAAAGCCTAACGTGAGATATGCGTACGCTTTAGTTGATACAGCGTAAGCAACCACAGCTTGATTCAAACTAGGATGCTCAAAATATCGATGATTTTATCCTAAAATAACCAACACTAGTGCTATTTATACAAGCGATGTATTACTGCATTTAGTGCCCCAGAAATAAGGCAAAACTATTCAGCATGTTTTAGCAGGGCCACTAATTTCCGGTTAATATGAAACAATTTTTTGGGCATGCAATTGTATAAAAAAAGTTCAAGCAAACAGTACTGATTTGGACTTGTTTAGACAGATAGGTAGTCGATCAGATCCTGGCCAACTTGGCCCTGGCCTACAGCCATGTAACGTCCAAGTGGCGTTACACGTGCTAACAATTAGTACAGCAAAAGTGCTAGTATGCTTTGCTCGGTAATTCAAAACAAATAAGAATAAAACAATAAGCATGTATTCTCAAATTGGATTGTTTTTTAAAAGGGATCCTATAGTTGTTACGAATTAAAGTTATTGCAAAACCGAATTCAAAGCCTCTGTAGCGATTACAATAGCCTCGAAATCCAAAGCACTCACAAAATGGCGTCACAATGTAAACAAGCGAAAAAATTTCCATTTTGATACCAACCCCCTGTTAATAACTAAAAAAAATAGTTTAGTAACTGCATCGATTCGAAATTTGCACGATACTTACTAAAAGTAGTGGATGTATAGTAAAATAAGAGCATTTATTCTAGTCTTAGGCTCAAATGATGTCACTTGAAGGCAATTTAAATTTGCGGAGTTTGATATTAGTGTTTTGTGGACTAAAAAGAAAAAAAAAAGCTACCTGCAAAAATCCTCATTATCATAGAGTAAAATTTTAAAATGGTTAGGATCTTTTACAAACAAGTTTTTTAAATATCCTAATCCTGTATCTAGTTAAATAGTTAAAAAAAAAAAAAAACTTCTATATATAAATTTCTAAACTACTACCACAATGAATGAATTAGAAGATAATATAGCCATGAGCGTCCATGATGTTGTCTATGGGCTTAGTTTGAGAGTTAACGGAATAGACAAATACTACTCAATTCAGGAAGTGGTCGAATTGTTGGAAAATGAAATCGAATTAGATAACGACGCACCAGGACCTGTGCGCTTAAAAGAAATCAATAAAACAAAAACTATATCAGAACTTTTGGAATTATCAAAAACCAAATTTGAAAAACATAATAGTCATGAATATCCAATTACTGATTTAGTGGGAGATGATGAATAATTGGGTGATTATGTTTTGGCAACTACTTGATGATTTTTTTTGTAATGTAGGGTTTTTTTTTTTTTTTTTTTTTTTTTTTAAAATGTATTAGCTATATCACCTTTAATAAAATTAAACCTCATAATTCCAACATTTCCATTGTAACTCCTGTTAATAAAATTCTTTGGCATGA
>JAJLUN010000018.1:0-95170 GCA_030564365.1 Blastobotrys arbuscula | reverse complement strand
CAATTCCAGGAACCAACACTGCTTGCGAGCTGATGTGTACCGTTTTTGTAGCAGGGGCAGCGCTTGTAACGACTTTGCACGCAGCTATGGATCAACGATGATGGATCAACGATGATGGATTAACGATGATGGATTAACGATGATGGATTAACGATGATGGATTAACGATGATGGATTAACGATGATGGATTAACGATGATGGCTACACAATGAGTCACGAACCAGGATTCAAGATTATTAAAGAAACCATTGGTGTTCCATGTTTTTGCTTATAATTTTCTTAAGCTTTTTTTGTTGCAGTATAGCTGTGATGGTAAGAGCAAAAATAGTTATAGAAAGAGAAAAGAAGGAAAGAAAAAAAAGATGGAAAAAAGTTGGGCCTTTTATAGTTTACCTTTTTTTTGGGCGCTTGTCGTTGTCACGAGTAGGGTGCAACGTTTTTTACCCATACATGGACGTGACTGCGACTTTATTTGGATAAAATTGCATGTTGTTTCTTAGATATAACTAGACTTGTGTTTAGTAGAGATATTAAAACAATAAACAAATAGCTTAGCATGTTAAACCTGAGTATAGTAACCTGAATGCATATACAAGTAGTAGATCCATAGTACAATAGAATATACCTAGATATAGACCAGGACTTGAAGATCAAACCGAGTTAATACCCAAAGCGTGATTATAAATGTAACTTAAAGAATCGACATGAAAGTAAGGAAATTTGATGGCCCTTTATAGACGGATTTTAGAATGAACAATTAATAAGATAATCAACATTGAACTAGTGAAGTTTGAATTAACCAACCGGAGTTGAGATGGCGCTTGGATGGAATCACTGCTACTGAAGAGGGAGCGGCAGCTATTACTGAAATAGAAGGATTTGATATCGATGAGAACATGGCGGCTAGTGTAATCAATGAAAAGACTTTAATTGGACCATGAGCATACTCATATCCGTTAAATCGTCGACTTCGATTGGTAAAACCATCAAGTAATCTGATGATAGAATATCTGTACAACAACTATCTGAATACCGGGTCTTGGATATGAGTCAAATGAGTCAAATGAGCCGCATGACAATTTATTGAATATAATTTGGCGGGACGCCGAATTTTGTCGGAAGTCGATGCACTATTGCGGTTTTTAGATGTTTTTTTTTTTTTTAAAAAAAATGTATTAGTTATTAGAATATTTAAATAGCTATATCATTTTTAAACTAAATTTATCCTCATCACTTCAACAATCCACCTTCGAAACCACCACCACTTTCCTCACCTCGTGATTTATGTACTTTGCTATCATCTCCTGCCACTGATTTCAACATTACCATTCTACCAGCGTGTCTTGTTAAATCCCTACTTTGAATCCTGCTTTGGCATACTTCGTCATTGCTTAGCCATCGTTGACACCACCTACCACCGCATGCAGAATCGTTGCAAGTGTTAACCCTACTACAGAACGGGCGCAAACCAGCCCGGAAGCAGCGTTGGTTCCTGGAACTATTTCCCCCCCTGAATACCACGCACCGCATGCAGATGCTACAGTGAAAGCACTAATTCTCTCTATGGTTGTCAAGAGTTTTGATACAACAAAATATAAGGAAATATTGGTGCTCCATGGACTAGCTGCTAATACAACAATACCAACCATACAAGCGCTAATAATATAAAGATGCATTGTTCGCGGTATTTGTCTTTCCCAATTGTTTCTGCTTCTGATATTGTTGGTTTCTATATAACTCTTATTCAAAATTAAAGATATTTGTAGAAAGAAAAAAGATAGTTGTAGAAATAAAAATGAATGAATGAAAAAAAGATGAAGAAATCTCGGCCCTTTTATAGTTTGCGATGATTATGAGCTTTAAAAAAAAGTCGACAGAAAAAAATAATAAGCGATTAGAAAAAAAACGCCAAAACAATATCATAAATGTTGTGTAATTGAATCAACAACGCCAACCGACAGATCTACATAAGTTTAAAGATCTCAAAGAACTAAAAAAGAAAAGAAAAACAGCCACGTATTTGGTTCTGATCTGAGACAGCGATACCACGCGGTGACGCGAAGACTAGCGTTTACCATTAGCTGAAGGTTCCAAAATCGGGGAAATTAAAATTAATTGACAAGCTCATCGCAGTAAGAAATCAGCAATTAATAAAACGTGGTGAATGTTTGTCACGGTATACAATAACAAAAATCGTTTACGTTTTGATATTTATATTCATAACTACACGAGTAGTGGAAACTTGAAAAGAACACAGAAATGTGAATTTAGTATTGATATTAGCTCGGCATTCTAGTTGTTTTTAAAAGTATGGTAAGCAAAATCTAGAATCTTGGTATATTATGGTAAAAAACAAAGCCTAACGTGAGACATGCGTACGCTTTAGTTGATACAGCGTAAGCAACCACAGCTTGATTTAAACTAGGATGCTCAAAATATCGATGATCTTATCCTAAAATAACCAACACTAGTGCTATTTATACAAGCGATGTATTACTGCATTTAGTGCCCCAGAAATAAGGCAAAACTATTCAGCATGTTTTAGCAGGGCCACTAATTTCTGGTTAATATGAAACAATTTTTTGGACATACAATTGTATAAAAACAATTTCAGGCAAATAGTACTGATTTGGACTTGTTTAGACCGATAGGTAGTCGATCAGATCCTGGCCAACTCGACCCTGGCCTATAGCCATGTAACGTCCAAGTGGCGTTACGCGTGCTAACAATTAGCACAGCAAAAGTTCTAGTATGCTTTGCTCGGTAATTCAAAACAAATAGGAATAAAACAATAAGCATGTATTCTCAAACTGGATTGTTTTTTAAAAGGGATACTATAGTTGTTACGAATTAAAGTTATTGCAAAACCGAATTCAAAACCTCTGTAGCGATCACAACAGCCTCGAAATCCAAAGCAGTCACAAAATGGCGTCACAATGTAAACAAATAAAAAAATTTCTATTCTGTTACCACCCCCCTGTTAATAACTAAAAAAAATAGTTTAATGACTGTGTCGATTCGAAATTTGCATGATTAATAGTTACTAAAATTAGTGGTTGCATAGTATAATAAGGGCATTTATTCTAGTCTTAGGCTCAAATGATGTCACTTGAAGGCAATTTAAATTTGCGGAGTTTGGTATTAGTGTTTTGTGGACTAAAAAAAAAAAAAAAAGCTGCTTGTAAAAATCCTTGTTATCATAGATTTCAATTCTAAAATGATTTGGATCATTTAAAAACAAGTTTTTTAAATATCCTAGTTTCCTGTATCTAGTTAAAAAGTTAAAAAAACAAATTCTATATATATAAATTTCTAAATTACTACCACAATGAATGAATTAGAAGATAATATAGTCATGGGCGCCCACGATGTTGTCAATGGGCTTAGTTTGAGAGTTAACGGAGTAGACAAAGACTACTCAATTCAGGAAGCGGTCGAATTGTTGGAAAATGAAATCATATTAGATAACGGCGCGCCAGGATCTGTAAGCTTAAATGAAACAAAAACTATATCAGAGCTTTTGGAATTATCAAAAACCAAATTTGAAAAACATAATAGCCATAAATATCCAATTACTAATTTAGTGAGAGATGATGAAGAATTGGGTGATTATATTATGGCAACTACTTGATGAATTTTTTTGCAATGTAGCATTTTTTTTTTTTGTTTTTTTTAAATGTATTAGCTATTAGCATATTTAAATAGCTATATCACCTTTAAACTACATATATCCTCATGATTTCAACAATCCTCTTCGAAACCACCACCACTTTTGTTGGTTTCCACGTGATTAACATCATGTGTTGATTGCATCGCAACAATATCGAAGACAACCAGTAATGTTTATGTTGAGAATATAATGCTTATGTTGAGAATATTTATGTTATTCAGTTGTTCTGAAGAAAGTATAAATATGAACTATCATTGTTAATATTTATGTTGAGAATATTTATCTTATTCAGTTGTTCTGAAATAAGTATATATATGGGTCTATTTTACCATATAATTTTAATTCTATATCTACAATTTAATATATCTTTTTATTATATAATTTTTAAGAAGTTAAAACTATTATTATCCATTATTTTTATAATCTAACAACTTTCCTCACCTCGTGGTCTATGTACTTTACTATCATCTCCTACCACTGATTTCAAAATTGCCATTGTACCATCGTGCGTTGTTACATTCCTATTTTGAACCCTGGTTTATCCCACTTCTTCATTGGATAGCCATCGTTGACACCAACTACCACCGCATGCAGAATCGTTGCAAGCGTTAACCCTGCTACAGAACCGGTACAAGCCAGCCTGGAAGCAGCGTTGATTCCTAGAATATCATATAAGAATGCTCCGGTGCTCAATGCATCAGCTTCTAAAACCGGAATGATAGCCATATAGAGAAAGGCAGGAGTATTATAACGAGTATTATAAATAAGAATAGTACTTTCGCGACTAGTCTTTGTCTCTCCCTTGTTTCTTCATCTGGTGCCCAAATGATTTCTATATAACTCTTATTCATATTAAAGATAGTTGTAGAAAGAGAAAAGAAAGAACAAAAAAGCGATGAGAAAATTTGGGCCTTTTATAGTTTAAAAGAAAAGTTTTTGATAGAGAAATAGAAGAAGGCCGTACAAAAATATAAAAATCAGCCTTTTTTTCGGGTGGTTGTTGTTGTCGGGAGTATTAATGAGCTGGGGTGCTACGTTTGAACTTGTCTACCGGTACATTTTACCTTGTCTACTGCTACGTTTTACCTTGTCTACTGCTACGTTTTACCCAGCAGTTCATTAATCTGTAACGATACCCAACACAGTCAGTCATTAATAACCAATATAAATCTGGTTTAAAGCTTAAAAGAGTATAAATAAAGAGTAGTTGAATAAAGCTTAATAGTATAAAATTCCTCACTATATTGAATGAGGAGTACATAAAGAAGCAGTACAAAGATATGGTTCGTATAATAACAAGATATAGGCTTATACCTAATCGGTAATATAATAAGTCCGTTAACGTCCGGTACAGTCCGCTATAGTAGCGACAAGGGGTTAGAATGTAATTCTTACATAATCCCAAGAATTAATTAGTAATCGCCCGCGGGCCAATTACGTGAGCAACATAGGATAATAAGGAAACGATCACGTCCACGACATGGAATACCTTATTTGCGACCTTATTTAGATAGAATCGCATGTTGTTATATATAACCAGACTTGATAAATTGAGTAAAGATATTGAATAAACAAACAGCTTAGCATGTGAAACCCGAGTATAATAACCTGAATGCAAAGACAAGCAGTAATTCCATAGTATGATAGAATATGCCTAGATGTAGTCAAGACTTGAAGATCAAGCCGAGTTAATACCCAAGGGAGTGGTTATAAATGTAACTTAAAGAATCGACATGAAAGTACGGAAATTTTATGGCTCTTTATAGACGAATTGTAGAATGAATAATTAATAAGATAATGAACATTGAACCAGTTGAAGTTTGAATCAACCAACCGGAATTGAGGTGGCGCTAGAAGCCACCAAGTAATCTGATGATTGCATATGTTTAGAACTATCTGAATACATGGTATTGAATGTGAGACAAATGAGCCGCATGATTATTCAATATATTATAAATATAATTTAGGGGAAAGCCGAATTGTGTCGGAAGTCGTTACACTATTGCGGTTTTTGGATGTTTTTTTTTTTTAAAATGTATTAGTTATTAGCATATTTAAATAGCTATATCACCTTTAAACTAAATTTATCCTCCTGATTCCAACAATCCTCTTCGAAACCACCACCACTTTCCTCACCTCGTGATTTATGTACTTTACTATCATCTCCTACCACTGATTTCAAAATTGCCATTGTACCATCGTGCGTTGTTGAATTCCTATTTTGAATCCTGGTTTGTCCCACACTTCCTCATTGTGTACCCATCGCTGACACCAACTATCACCGCATGCAGAGTCGTTGCAAGCGTTAACCCTGCTACAGAACCAGTACACACCAGGCCGGAAGCAGCGTTGATTCCTGGAACTGCTGTCGTCCCTGCAAACCACATACTACATGTGGATGCTACAGCGGCAACACTAACACTCTGTATGGCTGTCAAGAGCCCCATTCCAATAACACATAAGAAAGCAACGGTGCTCCATGCATCAGCTGCTACAACTGTGATCGCCACCACGTACAGAGAAAAGTTAATGCCATAAACATGCAAAATACAGCCGCGATTATTATTACTTTCCTTCTTGTTTCTGCTTCTGATACTATATCGATTTTCATATAACTCTCATTCATATTAAATATAATTGTAGAAAGAGAAAAAAGAACGAAAAAACGATGAAGAAAATTTGGGCCTTTTATAGTTTAAAAGAAAATTTTCTGATGAAGAAATAGAAGAAGGCCGTATAAAAATATAAAATCAACCTTTTTTTGGGTGGTTGTTGTTCGGAGTATTAATGGGCTAAATGCCATGAATCAATAATCAGAATCGATATAATATAGCTTTTCCAAGTGTTGGCTAACCGCATATTGGAACAGACACGTTGGAAGCCATTGTTGTAATAAACAAATAAAAATACAAATATTAAAATACAAGATCTGATGGTGTTTTTTTTTTTTTTTTGTTGTTGTCGTTTGTTTTTTTGCTGAGTTTTTGGGGGCATACTTTAAAACAAGAAGATGGGACAACTACAAATTGGCAAGTTGTGTACTGCACAGATTCACTTTAAAATTACTCAACCAACTTTGGTAATGTACGCGTAGGATAAAAATTGTACTGAGTTTTGACGCTAATATTTTTACAAAACAAAAAAATTTAACTTTGTTCCGACCTCCGATACAATTAATGAACCCGATCCTTGCATGCCTCCCAAAAGCAATCAGCCAATAAAAGCTCCCAACTCAAAAAGTATACCAAATTTTTCTTGATCATCTTTTTTTTATTTTTTTCATTTCACACAACATCACGAATAGAAATGAAATACGATACCTTTGCACGATACAAGTTTCCATTAGTAAAGACTTTCTGGCCTTTCGCACTTGGCGGTATTGCAACCATGTATTTGATTAAAAAGGCAGCAGACGCCCAAGCTATGAGTATGTACGACATTGTTGATACCGATAACTAACATGTAGCTCCTGAATTTGTTAACGATCCACGAAATCGATTGGCTCAATTGAAGGCAAAGCACGAAAAGCACTAAACAATTTGTTTTATTATTACATATGGCATCTTAATATTTGTATTTAGAGAATGGAGTTTAAATTGATTCATTATTTACAAAAAGTTTTGGTATTTGATCAAAGTCGCAAAATACAGTTGAGTTTTATCTAATTTCCGTTATAACTAGCACTGGTAACAAGTACACTAAGACGTCTGGAATTTCCCTTTTTTTTTTTTCATTATCTGACATGTAGACCCGCGGACACTATCACTTCAGTTTAAGCTGTGAAATTCTGAGTTGAGTTAATGACTTCCGACGACTTTGTAATTTTTGTAGGGACTGATGTGATTTTTAACTCTAAATTTCAAATTTAGTTATTATTGAATGAACATTCGCCTTAGCCATTGTTTGACATGTCGCTATTGCATAATACGATGCTTAGATATATTATGCCTTTACTCGTATAATCACCTATAGTTGTGCCGGAACTTTGAGTTTGACTCTCTCATACCGTCGTGCAATGTCATTCTCGCCACAACCTGATATATCCCGAAACTGGGTAATTAACTAGGCTGTAGTTTTTCATCAATATAGTTCAGGATATGGAAACCCTATATCATGTATTTTTATGAATTTTAGCATTAATGTATATCAGCTCTTGCCAATTAAAAATTATTTATTAATTCACGAAAGTTTAGTTCGTTAATATAATATCGAGGTAGTTGACAACTGGCATTGTCAGCTGGTGAACTCTCAAAACTGTAGTTAAATATTTTAATGATCCAACTACGCTTCTGTAGTTTGAATGTTCTTCAGTTGATAACAGCCTTCTATCTTCATCTTTTTTTTGGATTGTCTAATTCAACATTAATGGCCATTGGAACTTTACTGGAATAACAATTCAACTTTTTATTAATATAGTACCGTGAAATAAAGACTTTGGACAAATCTTTTGACTGATGAATATTCAAACCTAAAATTTCATGTTGATGATACCATAGTAATGAGTTCGGACCATTGGATAAAGTTACCAACGATATTACAACAAAGTTCAAAACAGATGATCCCCAGGTGCAATCAGTTAGCTGGCGAAATTATAAAAATACATTTTTTTTATATACTGGCGCCAATAAATCATAAAGAGCCATGCGCACTTTATAAGATTCATTAACATAGTTTGCATGTTGCAATAATGTTAACAGTTTAATTGCAAGAAAATTGGAGCGTTTTTACCAAGGCCGCTTGTTATTAAAGAATAAAATTGGTTTTGAAACTAAAAAAAAAAAAAAAAAAAAAAAACTATCTAGCGGTCAATGTTACCTCCGATGGTTAAAAAGTCAAAACTCATCATGTTGCACGGATTGTTATATTATTTGAGCGTCATGTCGTGATCAACACCTGAAAGATGCTGATGATATGAATTACTATGGACCGATATAGCAATTTCCAATGGCGTGATATATTGGATGACCCGGAACTACTTATTGGCGTTAGAGATGCATTGTCACTAGGAAAACGTAGATACATTCTTACTATCGCTTAAATTTTAATAAAAAGGTTGCACTAGCCATTGACGCTATCTATTGATTCAATTCCAAAACCGTCAAAACAACCATGATTTTTTTAGATGATCATCTTTGTAATAGCAATTCTATAACAATGCAGTTTACATCATTTCAGACAGCTATTCTATACTATACAGTTATTTACATTACTTTTCCTCCTTATCCTTCTTTTCTTTCTTCTCTCTCTTTTCCTTTTTATCTTTCTTTTCCTTTTTATCTTTCTTCTCCTTTTTATCTTTCTTTTCCTTTTTATCTTTTTTATCTTTCTTGTCCTTCTTTTCCGTTTTGTCATCTTTACTCACATCTAGGTCAGCCTCATTTACACTTTCTGGTACATCGGCTTGAGCCTCACTGTTTTCAGTTGCATTTAAATTATCAAACTCATCCACCAGCTCCAATCTCTTCTTTTCACCGGTTAATGCTTCATAAATAAACCGTGCCCGAATAGCTTGGCTCTCTTCTGGCGGGGGCTTTGGCGCATCCTTATTTTTTGTACTCTTTTTATTCTTCTGTTCCCCCTCATTATTTTCGTCAACTTGTTCCGGTTCTTGTTCATTACCATTTTCATTTGTATCTTGGCTCTTCTCATCAGCCTTATTTTCGTTAGTAGAAGTATCTTTTTTTGTCATAAATTCGTTCCATTCATTGATAATCTCTTCACACTGCTGTCCAAGCCGCCCCTTAATGCCAGAACCTTGGATACCAACCACGTATGCAAATAGCGCGTCACCATACTCGTCCTGCGGCACGATATCAACATTAAACATATTCTTAAAAATCCAATTCTGTTTTTGTTTGGAAAATTTCCAATTAGATTTATCTTCATGATATTGTCGCAAATAAGCTAATTGATCAGGTTCAGGCGGAGGTGGCCGTTCACTTTTTGGTACCTTTTTCCTCTTTGGAGGTTTTTTATTGTCGTTTTGATTATCACCATTAATATCATCAGTGGATTGATCGACTTCGATACTTTTTCGCTTATTACTGTTATTAGTATTAGTAGTAGTATTTGCAGTTAGCGTTAAAGGATCATGAGACGCCTGTTGAACTTTCAAACCTAATCGCTTCCAAGCTGGAATGTTAGTAGTGTCGGACATTAATATTTTTCTTATATCTATTCTATTCTAAATTTTAAAATATGACAACACTAATATTGATTTACAATATTGTGAATCTTTAATGCTCGGGGAGGAGGGGGGTTGGACTGTAATCTGTGTCGTATATTATAACAATATCCAAAATAAAAATCAATAGATCATGAAAATTTTTTGAATTTTTTTTTTAAAAAGTAAGTTAAATGAGAATTTGGCTGGCGAAAATATTCTGGTTCAAAATTTTTTTGCGTGGCCAGTGCAACCAAAACTTTTGGGATATATCCGCCCAACAACTCCCGTGATCCAGAAAAAAAAACATTATTTTTTGTAAAAAAATCCAGAATCCTAATCAGAGTCTTTTATTAAAATCTCTTAAGCCTGGGAGCGGTTTGTTCCAAAAGCAAGTTAAAACGATGGAAATAAAAGAAAGTTAGTCCACCATTGGAACTTTATCCCACTACTATAATCTTATAAATTGAGGAGGTTTATTAAGTTGGTTCCCCCTCCGCGGCCAAAAATAGTCAAAATCGTCAGAATCTTAAAAGTTTCAAACTACAACTGTACTTTGTTTTACGTTTCTGCAATGTGACCGACCTTTTTTGAAGCCTTGCTAAGTGCGTTTGAAATTCAGTGGAATAAGTAAGTTAGTTTAAATTCGTCTGATTAATTTTTTGATACCAACCCCCCCCCTTCTTCCTTTCTTCCCCAGTGATTATAATTACTCACGCATTCGTAACTCTACAGTAACTCTGATGTATAAAAGATGACATTGAAACTTTTCATCAAAAATACGTGTTTTGTTGGTGAAAGCGTACCAAAACGTTGTGAACAGCTAAAACAGTGAATAATATGTCTCACTTTTCAAAATGCCGCTTGGAACTTTATTGTCCGTCAGCATCATATGGCCGATCAAGTTATTAAATTTTTGTTTTATGTCTGCACCGTATAAGGCTTACAAAATATTGTAATACTGGCTTCCCTATTTTTTTAACTTTGTTTTTTTAATACACTAACTTTGTTTTTTTTTTTTTCCATTTTTTTAAATTTGTAAATTTATTATCCAACATATTCGAGACTGTATAAAGTTCCATGAAAAATTCTGGAATTTCCAAACTTTGCGGGGAATATTACGCAAATTAAGCACTCTTCTAATGTGTTGTACTACATATACCTGTACTTACTCAGTCCTATGTTTAAAAGTTGGGAAAAATAATAATTTATGGTATAGGTGTTAACAAGTCAATATTTTAGCCCCATGCTGCCGGCCCACGCCATATTTGGTGATCAGCGATATGTCCCAATAAACAGGAAGGTGGGGTTTTCTCTTCATCTGCTATTATGATTTATCAAGTTTTTAATATTAATGCCAATTTTCAATTAAAAATCTTGGATTTACCGTAGATTACCCATTTACAGAGAATAAAGCATTATTTTCCAAGCCTTGTGGTACTTTTTTTTTTTTTATTTAAATTTTTTTTTTTAAGGTGACGGGTAAATCCGACGCTGTCCTGAGCACGCTTTAATGAATGAAGTAACCGTATGGAGACCAAAATAACAGTATGAGACTCAAATTAACCCATATGAGACCTTAGACTTATCACGTCTCAGTTTAATGGCAATGATGCAGAATAAACAAGAAGCTTTCACAACAAAATAAAAAAGAAAGTACCGTGAAATTTGTGAAAAAAAAAAAAAAAAAAAGAAGATTATAAAAGGACAAGGCTTTCCACTCCAAGTTTACAATTTTTTTTTTCTCCTCACCAACAAACAAAAACAAAAGAATCAAAAATGTCCGTTAAAACTGTATCTCACGACGAATTCAAGAAATCTACCACTAAATACGTTGACGTTATCGCTGCTCAATTAGGTGGTAAAATCGTTGAAGTCTCTGACGAATGGTTCGCCGAAGCTTCTAAAATGCTAAAAGCCGCAGCACCAACTTTTGAACGAGTTTTCATTCCAACCGGTTTGCAAATGGACGGATGGGAAACCCGTAGACACAACCCTGATCATGACTTTTGCATCATCAAGTTGGGTGTCGATTCCGCAAGAATTGCTGCCGCAGAAGTTGATACCGCTTTCTTCGTCGGTAACTACGCCCCAGCAGTCTCAATTGAAGGTACCTTTGTCACCGACGAATCTGACTTGAAGAACGCCACTTGGGAACCAATTGTTGGCAAACAAGAATGTCAACCAGATCACCGACACTTTTACGTTCGAGATTCCTTGACCGAAAAGGCTTACACTCACGTTAAGATTTGCCAATACCCAGACGGAGGTATTGCTCGGTTCCGATTGTACGGTAAGCCAACCGCCGTCTTCCCAGCAGATTTGAATGCTGAAGTTGATTTGGCCCACATCGCCAACGGTGGTATCGCCCTTTCATGTTCAGACCAACACTTCGGTACCGCCTCCAACATGTTGTTGCCTGGGAGAGGCGTCGATATGTCCGACGGTTGGGAAACTTCCAGAAGTAGATTTTCCGCTTCTAACCCGCATGTCGATTGGGCTGTTATTAAGTTAGGTACTCGAGGACATGTTGACCGGGTCATTGTGGACACTGCCCATTACTTGGGTAACCCACCACAATCCATCACTGTCCATGGTTTGAACGCTGACGATTCAGAAGATGACATTGCTCACAATGACAAACGATGGACTTCTATTGTTCCACAATCTAAGACTGGTCCAGGTGCTGAACATGAATTCAAGCAATTGGACAACTCTAAGACTGACAAGTTTACCCATGTTAAATTGACTATGATTCCAGATGGTGGTGTCAAGCGATTGCGAATCTTCGGTCGACGATCTGCTTAAATTTCTAATAAAATTTGGAAGTATATCTGTAAAATTGAAAGTATTAGCATGTTTTTTATATATAGAAACTTTTTTTGAATGCATAGGATGTTAAAACATTAACTTTTCTCTGTGGAGCGGCTCCACGTTATTATACTACATTCTTTAATTTTTGTAAATTTAAATTTCGAATTTTTATGCATGCCATGTTCAGGTTATACTCACGGTTCAGCCCCATGATGAGCGGCCCTATGATCAGCCATTGATCATCTTAGATCCAACCCGTTACATATTAATTTGTAAATCTACTAAAAAATATTATGAAATAATAATAGAACTCAATTTAGCCTCGTGGCAAGCGCGGCGTTATCAGCCGGCCGATCGATTCGTAATTATGAATCCTGGTTACAAATAGTTAGCGCTCATTTATATACTAGTTATTTTAGCGCGTTAATACTGTGTTGCGTACTCTATACTACGGTTTTTTAAATAAAAGGACACTAGTTAACTAAACTTACAAATTCGTCTTTTTTCTTTTTTCATAGGGTTCTGCTATTTTACACCAAAACCATTACGTTCGATATGTGACAAATGCGAACCAAGTCAATAAATTGTTACATGAACATATAAATTCAAACTGTTTGTACATGTTCGGACTAGTACGCTATAGCGGTTTATATGCGCTGGAGACTGTCTTATATATATATGTACTACTATATAGTTTCAGGGTTAACCTTTTTTTAAAAAATCAGTCTTTGGATTTTGTAGGGATTACTGCACCTAGAATATACATCATGAAATTGAGCAATAAAACTTGTTCAGTTGTTAATTAGTCTTACAAGCTTTGTAAAGATATGTCCCAATTATTGCAGGAACGCTAATTAATTGCCAAAACATGCATGGATATGTGGCTAAAAACACCTTAGGCGCTAAAGTTGTAGTTGGTGTGTCAAAATATTAATTTGTAAGAATTACACTCTAACCCTTTGTCACTTCTAGTGGAGGTTACCGGACTTATTATACTACCGATTAGGTTTAAGCCTTATCTTACTATTATATAAACTATATTATTGTACTACTTCTTTATGTACTCCTCATTCAATATAGTGAGGAATTTTATACTATTAAGCTTTATTCAACTACTCTTTATTTACTATCTTTTGAGCTTTAAAAATATTTATCGTGGTTATTAAGTACTGGCTGTGTTGAATATTATTACATATTTTCGATTTTGGGGGCCCGGCAAAATAGTATGACAGCTTCTTGTCTGGCGGGAGGGGTGCAACTGTCTTTTTGCTAATTATTAGCGGACCAGGGTAAGATGAGATAAGCTTTCTCGCTCATTCGCTTATCCACCAGCTCTTATGTCCCAATAGGGAAGGTCAATTACTAATCAGCTACAGATTGAATACCTAAGCACATTAGTATAGTAAAGAAGCGGCTTTCCATTTAATAGTGTAAGATAGCAGCTTCCGACATATGATTCAGATCGAATCTTCGGTCAAAAGCCATACTAATCGCCATTTTGTAAGAATTAAACTCTAACCCCTTGTCACTACTAGCAGAGTTTACCGGACTTATTATATTACCAATTAGGTTTAAGCCTTATCTTATTCTTAGATAAACCATATTATTGTACTACTTCTTTATACTCCTTATTCAATATTGTGACGAATTTTATACTATTAAACTTTATTCAACTACTCTTTATCTACTCTCTTTTAAGCTTTAAACCAGATTTATCTTGATTATTAAGTACTGGCTGTGTTGGGTATCGTTACACATTCACGCTTACTAATGAAGTCTAGCTTATAACCTGTTATACTATACAACTAGTAAGCTTAACCAACCTTTGATTATTATAATATAGATATGAGGTTGGATTATTCAAATAGCCCAAGACATAATTAATTGTAAAGCTATCTAAACTGTAAATATCCTAATATTCATGAAGGTACTTGGACGGAATTAGATTAGGGTTCAAGGAATTAACTTTGATCTTTGACCTTAGTGATACTTGAGCTGTGCACTTGGTGATAATCTCTAATAGATTTATTGAATTATTCCCTTTTCTCTATTTCGCCGTTGACCAGGTTAGAGGTCTTTAAGATAATGTTAGACCTTGAAGATAATAGATCTGAGATCCGCTTAAAGGTACGCCTGATTATCTATATTTAAAATACTATTTTAATAGACAGTTAGAATCTTAAACAGTGAAACCTGTAGACTGTTACGTTTAATAATTTGTTGTAATAATTGTTGTTGTTGTGTTGTTAAGATTCTAGCTGTCACTAAAATTACATCCGATATTGAAGCTTATGCTCCCAGTTTACCCGGTTTAGTGAATCCTCCGCATTAACGTCGCAAGCCTCATATATGGGTCCGATCCCGGCCCGAATAATATATCTTTAGTTTTTTAACATCCACTTTCTTGTCGTATACTTAACGAAGGCTTGTATATATACTGACCAAAATAACGTAGTAAAAAAGTTAACTATATTTCCCTATTGGTTACAATTAATTGGGAGAAAAACCCATTGATCGGTATTATGAGAAAGATAGAAGGTAAAGATGCCTTTGTGACGCGACCACTAATTAATGAATCTTCCACTGCTATATTTGTATTCGACTAAGTGTTGAATTTCTCAGATGTTTTGTCATGCGCCATGATGATATTGGACATCCTCAAAGCATCGGAAAATCTGATGGTATCAAATGATAAGACGTGATTATGCATCGTTGCATACTTGCTGAATATTATAGCTCAAGATGCAACTTCATGGCTGCGGCTATATCGATACGTTAAGCATTGAGAACAAAAAGGTGATGAAAGTTATCGTGTGCTGATTTTTACTGCATCAGTTAAAACCATAATAATTTTTTTTTTTTATTAATTAAAGAACCCAAATAATTATATAATACTACTTAATTTTTTTTATTAGAAATATTTTTGATAGATCTTGATCGTTTTGATCTAGTTTTGTTAACCACTTCAGTATCAGTATCAGAATCAGAAATACAAATTACTTCATGCACCTTTCCATGCTGATCCACAGGATTATCATTGTTATCCAAATCCCCCTTATTTGGTGCTTCATTAACCCCTTCAATTTCCTGTGCTGGGGATTCCTTCCCACTATAAATAGCTCTTGATCTAGTATTAGCCACTCCAATTTCAGAGTCTGAATCAATCACTTCATCCAAACCCACAAAATCATCACTACTACCCGAATCTTCGATAGTGGAGTTAGTTGCTCTTTTCAACTTTTCAATTTCTTCTGTTGAGAATTTATCACTTTTTTGGACCAATTCGCATCTTTTAAATACAATCTCATAACCGTCTGGAATTAATGAATAAGTACTGTTATCAATATCTTGTAATTTCTTAACAATAATCTGACTAGGATCCTCCACATTAAATTTTTTTGCAATGTATTCAGCAATTGATTCTCTACACAGTGGAGATTTCCATCCAACTTTATCACTTGGTGTAACATAAACTTTATCATATTCAACTTTATTGAAAGTTACATTCTTCAATAAACTCCAGGTTGTCTCGTTTATCATTTCAAAATAATCAAAGTTGGAGCCAATATGATCTCTCAAGTCATTTAAAGTGCTTCCAACGTTTGTCATACCATGAGCATGAATGTTATCAGCCGCCCACTTATGACTTTCAATCTCTACTAGACATTTGTCTTCTGGCAACCACATCCAAAACCTCGACCCATTGGACTTGACAGAATTTTGTTGGCAATTCAATATTTGAAGGTTCTTGTATCGATTATCATAGGTGATGTTATTCTTGTGGTCAATCGTATAGCCTTGTTTTAGTTCCAATAACTTTCCATCATGACAATTTCTATAATTGATTAGATACTGAACAGCGTGATAGACAAAACTTTTTGTATCCTTTTTAACTTTGTTGGTCGGATCTAATGCAGATTCTTTATCTTCAAATATATAAACCTCAGTATTGAATTCTGCATAAAACTTGTGCTCTGGATATTTCATTTTGACGTAACTTGGAAAATCTAAGGTTCCACTTCTTCTAATGGCTGTTGTTTTTTGATTAATTTCTAGCCCATCTGGGAACCTTATGAAACTACCTCGATAAAAAATTACCCCCATTTTAAGCCAATCTTCTTTAGGGCAATTAATACTTTCAACTTCAACCGCAAAATATTTTAGTCTCACACCATCAGGGTTTGTTCTTTTCGAAAAACGGTTTTTCCTTCCTTCCATGTGCCTCAAATTTTCTAGTCTGTTATCATATGGCACAGAATTGATATGGTCAATTGTATGACATTCCATATTTAACGTACTCTCTGGGTGGAACGCCAATTTTATGCATCGATGCAAAAAAAAAGTACTACTTTCCCAATTTGGAATAACTTCATCTGTCGTTTCGTCAATCCGCTTGTGTTTAAGAGCAAGCCTGACATACGAATTGGCACCTAACGAACCATAAAGGAAGTTATTACTATCCAAACACACTAATCTTGATTCAGATGATGCCAAATATGAATAGTCAAAATCAATAGTCTTGTTTGAATTATGGCCATGGTGATGTAGCATTCTGCTCATTGGTGTGAATTCTTCTTTGAAATCATTACCTGAAAACCATAGATCTTCAAGAACATACTTCATAAACATTGAATAGCTGTATTTGGAAGCCACTGTAATGTTTGAAGGGTGATAATCAAAATTATTGCCGTTCAAAAAAATAAGTTTTGCGTCTGGTTGTTGTAACTCATATAAAGTATATGCAATAATCTCGTGGACTTTGACTTTTGTACCATCATCCAAAACAATACATTTTAACTTATTGCCAAGCTTTCTATATACAATGGGGATCATCTTTTCGTCGACGATATCCCCATTTTCAATAAGGTACATTATTGGTTCTGAAGGTTTGATATCAGGGTGAACAACTTTGACTCTTCTTTTCAATACTGTATGATTTACCAAGACATTTTCAAAATACCAATCATTTTTATCAAAACCCTTATCATTTATTAAAGTTTCAAACATTGCTTTGAAAAACTCGCTCTTTATTTTGCTATTTTGAAATTGTTTTCTTTCCTTGGCGGATCGTGTACTCATAAGCTTACCACTTTGACTAATGAAATGTAACTTATTTATATCTCCATCCATACGCAATTCCGTAATATTTTCTAGAGACATTTTTCTGTTATGTCGGTAGCGTTGTTTTTTGAACTCGATCTTTGTATCTGCCAAAACTTTTTCCAACTCGATTGTTTCACCAAGAACTTCGTATGACATAGAACCCGGTAGAGTATGTAGTTGAAATTTAGGATGTTTGGCCTTCAAAAGCAATAGCAATTCATTAACATTATATTTTTTAAATTTTTTGTCGTTAGCAAGTTGAAAATTGAATGTAGTGACATATTGTCGAGTAATTTCCCCAAGCGGTCGATCTGGGTTTTTGAAGCGTTTACTAAGGTAATAATTTGAAGTTCCCTCAGTATCTTTCAACTGGTCTGAACTATCATCGCCGTCAATTCCGTTTAACGAACTCATTGATGTTGGTTGTTTAGTGATGATGATGAGTTTTAAAAAAGAATTGAGAGAGAATAATAAGTGACTAGAAAATAGACGCCGAAATAGTATCACAAAATTTGTGTAATAGAATTTATGAATAACATTATCATATATATATATTAAAAAAAAACAATTTTTTTTAACGCCTTTTTGCGCTTATTATCACAATTCATTTGTAATAAAACCAATAACGCCAACCGACAGATCTACATAAGTTTAAAGATCTTAAAGAAGATTAAAAAGAACAGCCACACATTTGGTTCTGATCTGACAGTGCGGTGACGCGATGACCCTGTTGGCAAGCGGGTAGATTTTGCAAGACTAGCTTAACCGTGCATAAATATCATAGACAACTGATGTTAATAAAAAAGAATTCGATTTGGTATCCAGTGTGATAGGCATACATGAATCAAGTTTGGAATTATTTATCGACTATCGTTTACCATTAGCTGAAGGTTCCAAAACTGGGGAAATTAAAATTAACAAGCTCATCGCAGTAAGTTAACTAGAGTTAAAGATTAATAATAATGTTTTTGCCACGGTATACAATAATAAAAACTGTTTTTTTGAAATTTATTTTTATTTATTTTTATCTAATTGCCTTTATTATTTTTATTATATCTCATTGTTTTTATTTAAATAATGACCCTTTATTATTTTTATTTATTTTTTTAATTAACTTTTACTAGTATTTAACTAACTCAATAGTTCTATATTATGTATTTTACTCACGGTTACACTACTCATATTTTATTATATTTTTAATATATTTATATGCGTTTAGTTTCCATTTTGATATTTATATCCATAAACACACGAGTAGTAAAAACTTGAGAGGAACGCAGAAATGTGAATTTAATATTGATATGAGCTTGACAGTTTAGTGGTTTTTAAAATTAGCGCTTTTATAAGTATCAGTAAGCAAAATCTCGTATATTAATATATTTTTGAAAGAAACAAAGCCTAACGTGAGACATGCGTACGCTTTAGTTGATACAGCTTAAGCAACCGCAGCTTGATTTAAACTAGGATGCTCAAAATATCGATGATCTTATCCTAAAAAAACCAACACTAGCGCTATGTATGCAAGCGATGTATTACTGCATTTAGTTCCCAAAAATAAGGCAAAACTATTCGGCATGTTTTAGCAGAGCCATTAATTTCTGGTTAATATGAGGCAATTTCTGGAAATACAATCGTATAGACAAATTTCCAGCAAATAGTACTGATTTGGACCTTGTTTAGACTGATAGGTAGTCGATCAGATCCTGGCCTATACATTATAAACCTCATAATAATACTGTTTAATTATTGCTAGTTATAATATATTATTATATTATTTATTAGATCGCCATTGGACAGAGCTCACACAATATAGTTATACTTTAAGTAGCCGCATCGTGTTACGCCCAAGTGGCGTTACGCGTGTTAACATTTAGTACAGCAAAAGTTCTAGTGTGCTTTGCACTAGATCGGTAATTCAAAACAAATAGAAATAAAACAATAAGCACGTATCCTCAAACTAAAATGCTTTTGGAAGAAATATTACAAACTAAAATGCTTTTGGAAGAAATATTACAAATTAAAATTATTGCAAAATAGAAATCAAAACCTCTATTGTGATTACAACAACCTCAAAATCCATTTTTTTTATTTTGTTACCACCCCCCTGTTTATAACTTAAAAAAAATAGTTTAATAACTGTATTGATTCGAAATTTGCACGATAAATATGTACTAAAAGTAGCTGTTGCATAGTAAAATAAGGACATTTATTCTAGCCTTAAGCCCAAATGATGTCACTTGAAGGCAATTTAAATTTGCGGAGTTTGATATTAGTGTTTTGTGGACTAAAAAAATAGTTACATGTAAAAATCCTCATTATCATAGAGTACAATTTTTAGATGATTTAGTTCATTTAAAAAAAAGTTTTTTAAATATCCTAGTTTCCTGTATCGAGTTGAATAATTGAAAAAAAAAAAAAATTTCTATTTCTAAATTACTACCACAATGAATGAATTAGAGGATAATATAGTCATGGGTGCCCACGATGTTGTTGATGGGCTTTGTTTGAGAGTTGACGGAGTATACAAAGACTATTCAATTCAGAAAGTGATCGAATTGTTGGGGAACGAAATTGAATTAAATAACGACGCACCAGAATCTGTGAGCTTAAACGAAATCAATGAAACGAAAACTATGTCAGGACTTTTGGAATTATCAAAAACCAAATTTGAAAAACATAATAGTCATGAATATCCAATTTCTAATTTATTAGGAGATGGAGAATTGGGCGATTATGTTTTGGCAACTACAGGTGAAATTTATACAAAAACTGGTAAAAAGGTAGATTTTAAAAAAGATTATTATAAACGGTCTGTGTTTTTAAAAGCAATTTTCAAGACTTTGATCAGTCCATCTAGTTCAAATTATGGATTGTGGTATCCAGTGTATGAAAATGATAATATTGTATTCAAAAGACGATTCGAGATCCCAGAATCCGGTGGCACCTACTTGACTGTCGAGATGCAAATAGTGGATGGAGACAACAATGTGATTGAAATGAACGAGCGTGCTAAGCTAGACACTTTCGTAGTGTTCAACAATGGTGAAAACGAAAAACTTATCCGGGCGGTGGAGAGAACATTATGTGGTTCAGAATCCAAGGATTTCGTTACCATCAATTATGACGGGGATGCTGATAATAGAAGCCTTTTAAATTATAAACTGGTATCTCATGAAAAGTTTGGAGGGTTTATGGCTATGGTCTTTAATAAATTGCACGAGTTGGAAAGTGACCAAACTGATAAGGATATTTTCATGCCAGTGACAAATGTTTACAAGTTTTTAAAAAATGGTAATTTAACGAATTATAACCTCCAAGGCCGGTATTTAGTGTCAGACCAGGGGAAGTTTTATTCGTTCATGGCAAATAGATTTGTCTATGGGTTCCATGAGAAAAATGGAGAAGTTTTATTTCATTTGACTTATCGATTGGCTGGAGAAAATGAACACATCAAATTTTTATTCCCTCAAATTGTCAAACAAACTTTCCACTATCTACCTCCAGATACTTTTAGATTGGCTTTGGCAACTATTCAACACAAAGATAACAACAAGGATAATAACGGGTTAGAGAATTTACACTACGCTCCTCAGCTTGAACTACTCGATTTTACAGATTACATGCAATCTAAAACATCAAACAACAGGCCGGAGTTTGTTCAAATTGCATCAATCAAGTGCAGTGAAGAAGATTGGTTAAAGATGGGAACGCGTCTTTACAATAAAGAGAAGTTTGATTTTGGAGGATGTTATTCAATTAACAAAAAAATGACTGCAATCAGATTCAATGATTCTCAAACTCGACAAAAACATGGTTCGGAATTTCAATATGCTATTATTAAATACAAACGGTCAACTTTGGATGCTGAAGTCGAGTTGTATGCCAAATTACCAAACAAATCCAAAGAAGAAATTTTTGTTTTCAAATTTCACGAGTTGCAATTTACGTTTAACAAAGGTGAGATTCCAGACGACTACTTTGTTTATCATAGAAACAATTACAAGTTGGACAATGGAGTCGAAAATCTAGAGCTTTTGACTCTAAAAGATTTGGATATAAAGATCGCCGGACTTAGGTTTTTACTTTGGTTTCCAGAAGCTTTGGTTGGCCAAGAATACCAGGGTACGGGGCTCATCTCCGGGTTTGAAAAACACAGTAATGGGCAACTTGAAGGGGCTGACTTCCCAGAAATCATTCGGTCTTTGAGAGATCGAATTTATAAAGCTTCGAAATTTCTATCACCTCCCCCTGTTGAATTGTTTTGGTGCGAGTTGAAAAATGTGTTGCTTGAAGATGATGTAGTTTACAAAACGGTGTATATTATGCCAACTTCCAGTTATAAATGGTTCTTACCAAGGGCAATTGCTGATTGTATTGATGATATGTTTGATGTTCGGGGCAAAAATATAGATTTAAGATTGTTGCCGCAACGGCCTTCAATCGTTCCAGAAAATTATAAAGTTGAGTTTGACCAATGTGGGTTGTTAAATTTTGATGATTTGTTTTTACAAGAGAGGGATGAATTGGCAAACAATATTTAGTTCGATTGAAAGATAGGTATTTTAGGTATATTAATTATAATAGTATTTTGGGTTTAAATGGAAATATTTTTTTTTTCGTGATTTGTATAATTTGGATAAACATCTATGCTTATGGTCAACCGTGACATTTGCTTGCCAGTGAGAACTGAGAATATCTGCCTTAAATCGCCTAAAAAATATAGGTTAATTTTTATGTTCAATATCATTGAACAATTAGAGTAAAAAAGCCCTATTTCCCAATAACCCGTCCTAGCTGTTTTAAATTTTAAATCTCGACGATAGCTTCATAAAAATTAAGTATACTCATCTTAGAAAAACCACTGTTATTATTTAGTTTTTAAACTTTTTAAAATATTAGTTATTTGTTTATTTGTTTATTTTTATAAAATACAACAATGGCCTCAATTATATGAGAATGATAATTGGAGTTTAGCTGAAACCTCTAGCGCGCTTCGCCCATCTAATCCCTATAAGTCGCGCTTCTTATTTGAGGCTCACCCAAAATTCCCCGGTAACCTCATTCCTGGTTTGAGGTTTGTTTTTTTAAAAAATAAACCGTGTTTTGAGGTAAACTATGATATGCAGCAGTGAGCTTACCTTTTAAAAATTTTAATATTAAGTTATTATTATCATCCTTGAAGCATTATGACCTATACATAGAAAATATTCAGACGTATTCTGAGCTAAAAATTATTATTAATTAACTATATATATATCCTTAAAAGTTGCATTTTCTTGATTATTTTAAACTACAATTAACTTCTATCTCACTTTTTTTTCTAAAAAAAAAGGCAATCATCATACAATGAGCAATACTAATCAACAAACTACTGAGCAGCAACTGTACTCTCAAAGTGGTGGAGTGGTCACTGGCATAAACTTAAAGACCAGTGGAGGAACTCAAGAAATTACAATCAAAGAAGCGGCCGAGAGGTTAAATTATCAGTCTAAATTAGAGAATGACATACCTTCAATTCCCAGCCAACAAATAACATTAGCAGAACTTTTGGAAACAGCAAGGGTAAATTTTAAAGTAAAAAAAAATCATGAATACCCGGTTATTGATTTATTTGTGAATGGTAGTGAATCAGGAGATTATGTTTTGGCGAATACAGGTGACGTCTATACAAAAGCTGGTAAACAGGTTGATTTGAGGTTGAAGCATAAACCACAACGAGTCAAGCTATTAAGAGCAGTTTTCACGGGTTTGGTAGATCCAGAAGATCCAAACTATGATGCTGATTTGTGGTATCCAGCAGATGGGGACGAAAACATTATTTTTAAAAGGCGATTTAGAATCCCAGATTTTGATAAATTTATCTTCGATCAGCCATATTATTTTACGTATGAAAAAACTGTATACGACATGGATCATGATAGACCTTATGATTTAAAAGTAAACGCTGTACACGGGCATGTTTATAAATTACATTCTCAAAAAATGGAGAAACGAGTTGGTTTCAAATCGGTAGTTGCTCATACTTTATACAACCATGTTGATTCCAATTTTCGAATCATTGCTTATGAGGGTAATAGTGAAAGCGAAGTTCAAAACGTTCTAGCTGTAACTAACAAGACTTTTGCAGAATTCACGGCAATGGTATTACAAGTTTTGCATGAATTTGAAGGTAAAGCAAACAGTGAAGTTTTTTTCCCGGTTCCAGATCTAATGTATAAAACTTCATTGTTTGTTACTTATTACAAGTATTTAATAAGTAACCAGAATAGAGTATTCTCGATAAGTGGGGATAGAGTTTCAAGATTTATGACTATTAGTGATAGGGAAAACCAAGTTAAATTATTCGGTGACCATATTGTGGGCGACCAAAAAAAGGGTGTAAAAGCAGTTTTTACAAAACAGGATGTATACAATGCAGCCCTTCGTTCGGGTGGTCATGTTATGTGTCAGATTTCATCTATCAATTGTGGTGAAGATAATTGGAAAAAGATGGGAACGTGTTTTTATAATAAAATGCAGTTAGATTTTGAAGGATGTTACTCAATCAACAAACGAATAACTGCAATCAGATTCAATGGTCCTCAAACTCGACAAAAGCATGGTTCTGAATTTCAATACGCTGTTATTATATATAAGCGGTCAACTTTGCATGCTGAGGTCGAGTTGTATGCGAAACTACCAAATAAAACCAAAACAAAAATTGTTTTCAAGTTTCACGAGTTGCAATTTTTGTTTAATAGTGGTGAGATTCCAGAGAACTACGTTGTATACCATAAAAACAACTATAAACTGGACAATAGTATTGAAAATCTTGAACTGTTGACTCAATTAAATGCTGAAAGGAAATTAGCGTCTCATGGATTATTTGTTTGGATTCCTGAATTAAAACGTGGAATTGAATATGAAATTCCCAGACAAGCTGTAATGAAATATTTTCGACTCATCGATTCATGGCCAGAAGAAATTCATTTCCAAAGTATTACAAAATTATTACGGCGACAGATTGATAATATTGGTAATAATAGGTTAGATGCACAAGCCCATCAATTTTGGTATGAGGTCAAAGAAGTCATATTTCAAGGACAAAGGTTGGAAAACATATTTGTTACTCCAACATCGAGTGCTAGATGGAAATCTCCAAAATCAATCAAGGAGTGTGTTGATGACTATTTTGGTACAGATTATAAAAAATCAAATCTAAATTATTTGACTAGAAACATTGCCAAAAGACCAATAATTCCTCATAGTTTTCAGGTGAAATTCAACCAATGTGAATTACTTGAATTGCGGTCGGGGTTATCAGATGAAGATACTGAAACGTTAAAAGCTATGGCAGATTATTAAAAAAAAAAAAAATGCTGCTAATTGATAAAACAAATATTGGGTTATAAAATTATAAAGTTTAAAAAAAAAAAAAGTATATAAATCTTTGTGTTAATTAAAGAATAAACTGTTTTCGTTTTTGGTAATTGCAGGTAAATTCGTAACTTTTCCAATGCAGTATTTGTCTCTGTGTATGATTTAGTGAGTTGGTATATTTCACTCCTTTATCGTCTAAAATCTTGGAAAAATATACAATATAATTGCTCATACGCAAGTAACAAATGCGAACCGAATTAATGAGTTCAAACTGTTGAAGCAAAAGAAGCTTTGAGTTAGTATGCTATAACACTTTATATGTACTGGAGGCCGTTCCTATATATATATGTACTACACTATAGTTTCAGAATTAACCTTTTTTTTCTGGACTCATCCATTAGTATATACTACCCAAGTCAAAAAAGCATTGAATTTAAATTTTAGATCTCGATGATAGCTTTATAAAAATTAAGTATACTCATACTATTGCTATTTAATTTTTAGACTTTTTAAAATATTAGTTATTTCTTATCAACTGCGTATAACCCTTCTCGATTCGGAAATGCCAAAAGGCCTCGCTGTGCCACCTAACGAAGTCGACATTTTGTACCGTCCGTAGAATTTTTTAAATGAAGAGGTCAAAAGGGCAGCAATTTGAGACAACAACGACGAGATTTTCACAAAACTTTGATAGATAGAGATTAAAACCAAAGATACAAACTTTTATATAAGCTAACTAATAGTGCCTATCTCGACATAATTAAATAGTTATTAACATTGAAATTAGCAAAGAAGGATTTTTTTGTAGAATGTTTTTAAGCTGCGTAGTACCAGCTGAGTGAAAAGAACTGACATGGGGAAAACCCCAAGAAATTTTCTGACAGGAAGTTTTTACCAGCGAAAAAACAAATTAGGCTCCACGCCCTGTAAGGAAGAAAAAAAGGTCGGATTTCCGTCTTTTTTTAGTGGTCAAAAAACGTCCAAATTATGTAATCGCCATATCAGTGGAAAACCGGCTAACCTCTCCATTCAAACACTACAACGTCGAGAGCCGGCATGGCTGAATCTGGAGTTTGCCAGCACTGAAAATGTTGATAAAACACTGGCGAGTCTACTGCAAAGGACTTTTTTCCCGCAGTTTTCCTGTGTTATTGAATATAAGCAATTCCTCCTGTCAATTCATATTTACCGAAGGTGCCATTCGTAGTCAAAGAATCAATCCCCTTGTCAATAATACTATCTTCAATTTGTTGTCCAATGTTTCTCCATTATACAGGGTCGCAACCTATAACATACTTCAAAGCTGTTGGATTCCTGAATAATTCAAGTAACTGCAACCTTCTCATGTACCTATTATTACTTTGATCTCCAAGCATTATCTCCGTTACGAGAGTTACCAAAGTACACTTTTTGTTTGGAAGATATAATAAACATTTTTGAAGCGGTTTTCACTTTTTTTTTCTTGATTTCTTCCCTAAAAACCTTTCTATCATGTTTAAAATACGTTTTCAGCTTCTTAATACCAGCTTGCATATCTACGTTAGGCCCAAACTAGTAGTCTAATTTACTGACCACAATTCGTAGTTGGTTTGAAATACATTATATTCTTTCGATTATTTAGACGCACCAAGTGTAGTCTCCTAAACGCACCTAGCATGTAGGGAGTATGCGAAGGAGACAAAGTTATTTCATTTATTTTTTAAATAAATATAGCAAGGTTCCTAGTTGGCCTCAATTATATGAGAATAATAAATGGAGTTCAGCTGAAACCTCTAGCGCGCTTATTTAACCCCTATAAGTCGCTTAGTGTGTTTAAAAAATGCGCGCTTCTTATTTGAGACTCAGCCAAAATTCCCTGGTAACCTCACCGTAACCTCACTCCTGGTTTGAGGTTCACTTTTTTTTTTAAGTAAAATACGCTGTGTTTTGAGGTGGACTATGATATGTAGCAGTGAGCTTAAATTTTCAAACATTTGATGTTACATGTTTTAAATATTTGTGGTGTTAGGTTATCATGATCATCATTGAAAATTTCCTGTAACATTATGACCTGTACATAGAAAATATACCCAGATGTATTCTGAGCTAAAATTATCATTAATTAACTATATATATACCCTTAAAAGGTGCATTTTCTTGGTTATTTTCTAAACTATAATTAGTCAAGTTCTACCACACTTACTTTCGAAAAAAAAAACAGCAATTGTTATACAATGAGCAATAATAATCGACAAACTACTGAGCAGCAACTTTACTTTCAAAGTGATGGTGGTGATGTTATTTGCCAAATTTCATCTATCAATTGTGGTGAAGGAAATTGGAAGAATATCGGCACGTGTTTTTATAATAAAATGCAGTTAGATTTTGAAGGATGTTACTCAATCAACAAACAAATGACTGCAATCAGATTCAATGATTCCCAAACTCGAAAAAAGCATGGTTCTGAATTTGAATACGCTGCTATTATATATAAGCGGTCAACTTTGCATGCTGAGGTCGAGTTATATGCCAAACTACTAAATAAAACCAAAAAAAAAATTATTTTCAAGTTTCACGAGTTGCAATTTTTGATTAATAGTAGTGAGATTCCAGAGAACTACGTTGTACACCATAAAAACAACTATAAACTGGACAATAGTATTGAAAATCTTGAACTGTTGACTCAACTAAATGCTGAAAGGAAATTAGCGTCTTATGGGTTATTTATTTGGATTCCTGAACTTAAATGTGGATTTGAATATGAAATTTCCAGACAAGCTGTAATGAAATATTTTCAACTGATCGGATCATGGCCAGAAGAAATCGATTTCCAAGATATTACAGATTTGTTACGGCGACAGATTGATAATATTGGTAATAATATGTTAGATGCGCAAGTCCATCAATTTTGGTATGAGGTCAAAAAAGTCATATTTGAAGGGCAAGAGTTGAAAAACATATTTGTTACTCCAACATCAAGCGCTAGATGGGAATCTCCAAAATCAATCAAGAAATGCGTTGATGGGTATTTTGGCACAGATTATAAGGAATCAGATCTAAATTTTTTGGATAGAAAAGTTGGCAAAAGATCAATAATTCCTGAAGGTTTTCAGGTGAAATTCAACCAATGTGAATTACTTGAATTGCGGTCAAAGCTATCAGATGAAGATACTGAAATGTTAACAGCTATGGAAGATTAAAAAAAAACAAGATGTTGTTAATTGATAAAATAAATATTGGGTAATATAATTATAAAGTTTTTAAAAAAAAAAAAAAGTATATAAATCTTTGTGTTAGTTTAAGAATAAACTGTTTTCGTGTTTGGTAATTGCAGGTAAATTTATAACTGTTCCAATGCAGTGTGTGTATGATTTATTGAGTTGGTATATTTCACTCCTATATCGTCCAAAATCTTGGAAAAATATACAATATAATTGCTCATACGCAAGTAACAGATGCGAACCGAGTTAATGAGTTCAAACTGTTGAAGCAAAAGAAGCTTCGGGCTAGTATGCTATAACACTTTATATGTACTGGAGGCCGTCCCTATATATATATGTACTACTATACAGTTTCAGAATGAACCTTTTTTTTCTGGACTCATCCATTAGTATACTACCCAAGTCAAAAAAGCATTGAATTTAAATTTTAGATCTCGGTGATGATTTTATAAAAATTTAGTATACTCATCTTAAAAAAAACTACTATTGCTATTTAATTTTTAGACTTTTTAAAATATTAGTTATTTCTTATCTACTGCGTATACATATAACCCTTCTCGGTTCGGCAATGCCGATAGGCCTCGCGGTGCCACCTAACGAAGTTTTGCACCGTCCGTAGAATTTTTTAAATGAAGAGGTCAAAAGGGCAGCAATTTGAAACAACAACGACGAGATTTTCACAAAACTTTGATAGATAGAGATTAAAACCAAAGATACAAACTTTTATATAAGCTAACTAATAGTGCCTATTTCGCCATAATTAAAGAGTTATTAACAGTTGAAATTAGCAAAGAAGGATTTTTCTGTAGAATTTTTTTAAGCTGTGTAGTACCAGCTGAGTGAAAAGAACTGACATGGGGAAAAAAACCATGAAATTTTCTGACAGGAAGCTTTACCAGCGAAAACACAATGTCCAAATCATGCTCCACGCCCTGTAAGGAAAAAAACGTCGGATTTCCGTCTTTTTGAGGTCATTCAAATTAGGAGATCGCCATATCAGTGAAAAACCGGCTAACCTCTTCATCCAATCAGTACAACGAGAGCCGGCATGGCTGGAACCTGGAGTTTGCCAGCACTGAAATGTCGATAAAACACTGGCAAGTCTAGTATTGAACCTTTAAATTATATTATATTCAGTTAAGTTCTTCACCAAATTATATAGAGGATATCCCTTTTTTATATACATTATTAATAGCTAATTGATTTTATAGCAATTAATCAGTCCACTTTCTCATTATTAGTGTCTGATTAATTGTATAACAATTAATCACTTAACATATTCTGTTTTTCGCTTCTTTATTGTATGGGACAAACATCGGCGTCCAACATATATCGCAAAGAACTTTTTTCCCGCAGTTTTCCTGTGTTATTAGATATAAGCAATTCCTCCCTGTCAATTCATATTTACCGAAGGTGTCATTCGTAATCAAAAAATCAATCTTCTTGTCAATAATACTACTTTCAATTTACTGTACAATGTTTCTCCATTCTTCAAAGTTGCAACCTATAACATACTTCAAAGCTGGTCCTGAATAATTCAAGTAACTACAACCTTGTCATGTACCTATTATTACTTTGATCTCCAAGCATTATCTCCATTACGAGGGCTACCAAAATATATCTTTTGTTTGGAAGATATAATAATTTTTGAAGCGGTTTTCACTTTTTTTTTTTTGATTTCTTCCCTAAAAACCTTTCTATCATGTTTAAAATACATTTTCAGCTTCTTAATACCAGCTTGCATATCTATGTTAGTTCCAAACTAACAGTCTAATTTACTGACCACAATTCCTAGTTGGTTTGAAATACATTATATTCTTTCGATGTGGAGAGAATATAGAGGAGATGCCCCAACTTCTGCGGAAGCGCTAGACATTTCTAAATAATTATTCAGACGCACCTAGTGTATTCCCTTACACGCACCTAGCATGTAGGGAGTATGCGAAGGAGACAAAGTTGTTTCATTATTTTTTTTTTTATAGAGTATAACAAGGTTCCTAGTTGATCTCAATTATATGAGAATAATAATTGGAGTTTAGCTGAAACCTCTAGCGCGCTTATCTAACCTCTATAAGTCGCTTAGTGTGTTTAAAAATGCGCGCTTCTTATTTGAGACTCAGCCAAAATTCCCCGGTAACCTCACCGTAACCTCACTCCTGGTTTGAGGTTCATTTTTTTTTTTAAGTAAAATACGCTGTGTTTTGAGGTAGACTATGATATGTAACAGTGAGCTTAAATTTTTAAATATTTGGGGTGTTAGGTTACCTTTTGAAAATATTTAGGGTGTTAGGTTACCTTTTGAAAATATTTAGGGTGTTAGGTTATCATGATCGTCCTTGAAAATTTCTGTGGCATTATGACCTATACATAAAAAATATTCAGACGTATTCTGAGCTAAAAATTATCATTAATTAACTATATAAATATTCTTAAAAGTTGCATTTTCTTGGTTATTTTTTAAACTATAATTAGTCAAGTTCTACCACACTTTAAAAAAAAAAACAGCAATTGTCATACAATGAGCAATAATAATCGACAAACTACTGAGCAGCAACTTTACTCTCAAAGTGGTGGTGGTGATGTTATGTGTCAAATTTCATCTATCAATTGTCTTGAAGAAAATTGGGAAAAGATGGGAACGTGTTTTTATAATAAAATTCAGTTAGATTTTGAAGGATGTTACTCAATCAACAAACAAATGGCAGCAATCAGATTCAATGATTCTCAAACTCGACAAAAGCATGGTTCTGAATTTGAATACGCTGCTATTATATATAAGCGGTCAACTTTGCATGCTGAGGTCGAGTTGTATGCCAAACTGCCAAACAAAACCAAAAAAAAAATTGTTTTCAAGTTTCACGAGTTGCAATTTTTGATTAATAGTGGTGAGATTCCAGAGAACTACGTTGTATACCATAAAAACAGCTATAAACTGGACAATAGTATTGAAAATCTTGAACTGTTGACTCAAGTAAATGCTGAAATGAAATTAGCGTCTCATGGATTATTTATTTGGATTCCTGAATTTAAACGTGGATTTGAATATGAAATTTCCAGAAAAGCTGTAATGAAATATTTTCGGTTGGTGGGTTCACGACCAGAAGAAATTTTTTTCCAAAGTATTACTAAATTATTACGGCGACAGATTGATAATATTGATAATAATACGTTAGATGCGCAAGTCCATCAATTTTGGTATGAGGTCAAAAAAGTCATATTTGAAGGGCAAGAGTTGAAAAACATATTTGTTACTCCAACATCAAGCGCTAAATGGGAATCTCCAAAATCAATCAAGAAATGCGTTGATGGGTGTTTTGGTACAGATTATAAGGAATCAGATCTAAATTTTTTGGATAGAAAAGTTGGCAAAAGATCAATAATTCCTGAAGGTTTTCAGGTGAAATTCAACCAATGTGAATTACTTGAATTGCGGTCAAAGCTATCAGATGAAGATACTGAAATGTTAACAGCTATGGAAGATTAAAAAAAACAAGATGTTGTTAATTGATAAAATAAATATTGGGTAATATAATTATAAAGTTTTTAAAAAAAAAAAAAAGTATATAAATCTTTGTGTTAGTTTAAGAATAAACTGTTTTCGTTTTTGGTAATTGCAGGTAAATTCATAACTGTTCTAATGCAGTATTTGTCTCTGTGTATGATTTAGTGAGTTGGTATATTTCACTCCTTTATCGTTTAAAATCTTGGAAAAATATACAATATAATTGCTCATACGCAAGTAACAAATGCGAACCGAATTAATGAGTTCAAACTGTTGAAGCAAAAGAATCTTTGAGCTAGTATGCTATAACACTTTATATGTACTGGAGGCCGTTCCTATATATACATGTGCTACTATATAGTTTCAGAATGAACCTTTTTTTTAAAAAATCAGTCTTTGGATCTTGTAGGGGTTTCTGCACCTAGAATATACATTATGAAATTGCGCATTACAATTTATTCAGTTGTTAATGCTAAATCGAATAAAGTGGGTTAAGTATGTTATAGTGGATAAAAATCTGAACTGAATTCAAAAATTATATACGTGGTATGTGATATTTTATAATTTATGAAATAATCAAGGAAACATTTTCTTAAAAACATATTCTATTTGCTCACTAAAATGTCTGAATCGTCTAATACCAGAACAGGCTCAATTGCCCATTTAAGATGCAGCGCTGGTAAGCATTGCAATAATTAGGGGGGTTAACTTACTCTAACGCCACTATTGAGTTAATCCACAACTGCTAAATCATGTCTTAAAGTCAGACGTGTTTACATTTAGAGCTCGTATATAAAAAAAGAAAAAAATTTCATAAGATTTTCTTCTCTTTAACTATTTTAGTTCAAACCATAGAGGTAATAAACATATTTAAAGCTTCTAATAGTTATTGTATTGATATTTTAGATAATTCGGTTCACCATAACTTATAAACTTGTCCAGTAATGTATACTAACTATAGATTTTAAATTTTTATTCAGATGATGAAAATATCATATGTTTAGACCGAGGTGAAATTTTACAATTCCGTTTCCTCTAAATTTCATATTATAGACTATTAATCTATACCATTTAGTTTAAAATAGGTCGCTATAGCTGCAGATTAGGAAAAAACTCCTGAGCTAACGATATGGTAGTCTTTAAAAGGTAGATAATGCGCTTTTGCAGAGCTTCATAGTCAATTGCTGAAAATTTAGCGATAACCTTTATAGTTTAAATATTTAAGATATAAGGCTCGGTTTGAGGTTTACATGCATTTCAAACTTGAACGTGCCAAACACGGTATTTCATTAGCGCTTAAATCCTTATGAGCAGCCTCGTCATCTCTGTTTTTCTAAACCGAAGGTCAACAGTTAGTATACTACCGGAGCCAAAACAAGCATTATCCAGAAAAATGCGAAATGCGTCAGCCGAATACCTAGGTCGAAACTATTTATATTAGGTGGATAGAAGTAATTACGCTAACAGATTTATTAATCAGTGAATACTCTATTTGTACAAACTACATGTTCTTAGAACAGCGATCATTATGATTTTGTATGGCTGTATATATGTCGTTGCTAGCCTGACTAGCTTCTTCTAAACCGTGCGTGTACTCTATCACTCTTAGGTAATATGCAAAACTTAAATGAAATGCTGGAATCGGAATTTAGAACTACAATAGATGCTGCTTCGAAAAATGACATACCCTTGCTTGATAAAAAAAATCAAATAATGTTAGCCGTCAGAGATGTTTTATCTATAAACAGGGCTCCAGATTATCACAAAAAATTAAACTATTAACAGTCAGTTAGACTTCTTTATTATTATTACTATTTATACCTGTTAACAGTCAGTTAGAATCTTTAACAGTGAAACCAGTAGATACAAAGTTGTTTCAATAACGATCGCGTGTTGTGATGCAAAGCTTCCAAAGACTGTAGAAAACTATATACCATATACAGCTGCTCCCAATTATGGCGCGCGGATACCTTTTTCCGGACCGAAGGTTCTCATCAATTGGTATATTACCGGAGCCAAAAAAAGCATTATTTAGACCTTACTAGGTATATAATCAAGTTACCATTGAATCAGAACCGGGATTACACTTTCCATCTAATGGGTGGGGCCACGCCAGCCAATTTTATGTTTTATAACGTGGTTAACTCACGAGTAAGTAATAAATCAGGCTTTATAAATTTTCTTATAACCGCGTCATCGCGCAAACCGGGCGGTCAAAGACATGCCGTGCGGCTAACCGTTTCTCGCCCCATCTCCCTGTCTCGGAAACGGTTGGGAAAAAGTGAGCAATAAATAAATCTCACACACTCACAGCACTTTAGTAACTAACAAAAATAATATAAACAATGGCGGTAGAAGAAGAATGGACCATAGTACTAAAATATGTTTTAGCAGGAGCGGTGCTTGCAATGTTGATAATAATATTGGTGCTAGCCCTCGCATCGTGGTTATTTAATGTCCAGTTTAGTTTGACTACAGTTGGGGGAGTTATAGCGGTGGTATTAATTTTAAACGATCAGCTAAATAAAACTCTAATATACTGTCAAAAGTGTGAAACAGGCAGTAAACTTGGGAAGGCTATTTGTTGGATGTCAATTTCAGTTATGGTTTTAATAGTGATTCTTATTATGGGATTCGGGGTGTTGTTTCTGAAGGGCAAATTGAAGTCGCGTTCTGAACGCATTACTTTATTAGATGAAGGAGAAAAAGAACATGGTAGCCATAACAGCGCGTTGTAAAGATAGCGTTGAATAATTTTAAGATAAAAATCAATAATACCACATTTTTGCCAGTGTGGCTGGGGAATAAAAGTACAACCTGTGTATGTACTACAATTATGAATGTGATCTTTTTTGGTCAGCAATGTCTGTTGGCGTTGTAGAAAAAGCTTGAATATGAATAATGTGGGGTAAAGGTCTCAGGCAATCTATCAAGTTTAGTTTAGGAGAGAGAGAGATGGGCGTAACATTCTAGTCTGGGGGGGGTTTTGAGTTAAAATTAAGTAAGATATCTTGTTTCCTAAGCATAAGAATATACAAAACATAGTTGCACAATCAGCTCCATATATGCTCTATTTATATCAACACCTATAAAATAAAAAACTTTATTCGTACTACGGCACCACAATCGCAATCTCCTTGATTCATCTTTGCCACGCTTGACGATAGCGGCAGACACTGCAAGTCGCAGACCGCTCAAAAATAAAATAAATAAATAAAATTGGGCGAAACTCATTTCCTATTTTAATATCCGTGTCTCGGGCCGATCGATTTAATCCATACCCCACACTTTTCATAATAATTATTGTAAAAAGTGGCCCTGACCTTTTTTACATTGCTGGTGATGGGTCATAAATAGCCAATATATAAAGAAAAAATTCCTAGGACTTTATCTTTTTAAAATACAGAAAATTAATTGAATACTATACAAACTTAAAAATCAAAACAAAAACGCACACAACAATTTAAACAACTCACAAATTAAATACAAGAGAGATGAAATTAGGATTATTAGGTGCCATGATGGTGACAGTAGGCGTAGCCATGACAGCCAGAAAGGCAGAAAAGACATTCAGGATTAATCAAGATGTTCAGACACAATTAAATGAATGTTTAGGTGAACAACGTGATAGGTATTCATATATGGTTGAGAATGATAAACTAGTACTAATAAAGAACGATGGAAACAAGTTTGACTTGTTTGGAGATGATGAGAAATTAGCTGATTGTGTATGCAAAGGCAATTACACAACAGCAGTAAGATTTGCTAATTCACGGGGAGCTTTTGATGACCATGACAGGCATTTGTCAACGATGAATGAGATGGAGGAAGATAATTCTTTAATCAAAACAATAGAGTCAAGGGGTGTAGACCAAGGTAACGACGGTGATAAAAATGACAACGGAAAAGCCGCAATAGCTTACATTATGGGATTGTTTGAAGATAGTAAAGACTGTTCAGGAACTCCTGAAGACGAAGTACATGTATCAGACGAATCTTGTCACAATGGTAATAATATAAAATATAAATCTGGAGATGCAAATAACAAGATGAGCAACAAGTTGTTAATAGCCACATTACCTCATCACAACTGCGAAGGAGGCAACGAGTTAGCAGTAATTGTTAATGGCGGTAACAGTATTTGCATGAATAGACCAATATATTCATTTTTAGGAGCATTTAAATAAAAAATTTTTTACATTACTATTTCAATAAAAACAAATTAGGCTACTATTTTAATAGATTAAGAGTCACCATTGTGAAATTGCATCCAATGAGAACTGAGAACATGACCACTTCACCACGACTGATTAATTAAGAGTCTCTGATTTCAAATTACACTATTTGTTTACTTGGACTAGACCTGGTCTAGCAACTAATAAGTCAGCAATCAGCCAAACCAACAACAGTAGTACAAAAGAATTGGGTATTGCGCGTCATGCAGTATTAATTTCTCTCCCATCTTCAGTTTTCAACAAAATAAATATGGCCAATATCATTATACAATTTTAAGGTTATTAACACAGCAATGTTCTGACATTAGAATAATATTCAAATATCGCCAAATTTTTAGCGTCCAGCAACAGTGATATTGGCTATCGAAGCAGCAGATCGAGATCGAACTACAGTGGAGGGTACAACAGAATGTTTTTATGCGAGTATAAAATAATTTGAAATAGGCTTTTTGCTCACGATAATTAAGAGTGGCTAGTATTTTGGTTCGTTCAGCGACCCATTCGTTTTGAACCTCAGGAACCTTTACTACCTATATATTCGGCAATTACGTAGAAACCTAGTGATAATTTTTTTTTTATTTATCCGAAACGTTGAATGTTGACAATTGCCGAAATTCCCCCTGTTTCCCCATAATTAATGGATTAACCCAATTTTATCAGTCAAGTATGAGCTTTATGGCTACACGTGAGGCTACTATTGGTACTAATTTAAATAGCAAACTCGGCATAAGTATTAATAAGCTATCATTTTTAAAATTTTAGTAAATAACATAAACAGAGTTTGAAAGGTTATAATATCCCAGACTATATGTGAAACATGGCACAAAAATAAGGGGGTATTTGAAAATTGCTGCATGGGTCAAATTTTGGGTTCAAGAAATGGTACCGTTTAGAGAGCTTTAGATCATATAATACTTATATGGTCGTGTGCATGCGTACTTAGAATATATTCCAAGTTTAGTTCATTATTAGGCGTTAGGTGCGATTTGGTAGGTGAGTAAATGTGTTCAATTATCCATATTTTAGTTTAAATTGTTTGATGGTGCAGTAAATCAACACAAGGTTAATATGTTTGATAAGCTTATTGTTAAGCTGAAGCTAAGTGTATTATACAAATGTTTGAGTATATTAATATTAAAGCATAACGATTGAATGCCATTTAAAGCATTTTACATTGTATTATCGTACTGCTTGATCCAGTCGTTCCCCTATAACGTGGACAACTTTTTTATAGATATAAATAACAAGCTCTCAGTTAATCTAGCCCTACCGAATAAGCCGAACCCCGACTAGATGAAAATCTAGGATGTAATAGTAAAGTGGTTCTAGAGATTTAACATATACAATTGTGAATAAAATTATTGGTACATGAATGTATTAATTATTAACCTACTCATTATTTCTAGTCCGCTTATCCCCTGACTATTATTTTTGACTCAAATTTGTTCGTTATCTCCGTCAAACACATTATTTTAATGTAAACAAATGAAATATTTTGGCTCGGTTGATCTAAAATTTATTTTCCCCATATTGGTTATGTATATGTAAAAAAATGTTCAAAACATATCTCGGCATAAACCTGGATTATTCATATTTTTCGGCCAGGACTGAAGTATACGCTCGTCATCTCCATCGGCAAAAAAAACCTATAAAAGTATATTTGCCGATTGAAAAATTAAAAATTAATTTTTTATTTTTACTAAAACCAGTTTTAATATATTTTAAAGCAGCCCCTGTACCGAACTTATGCACTGTTTTGGGAGGAAAAAAAAAAAAAAAAAAAGAATCCCCCCACAGTTTTGTCTATAGTTGAGCAGTGAATGCCGTTTTTTTATGCAAGACAAGAGCAAGTGCCCATTTTTAGAATTTTCTACCACAAGGACTGAAAAATACTGTGGCATTAACAAAAATCTCATATCGGACAAGTATACTATTTCGTATTGAGCCGCCGATCGCCAACGATTAACCATCTCGACACGCAAATTTTTGTATACATTTATTTATCCAACTTTTCCACCCCCTATTTTGTTCTTTGCAATGTACACAACTGACCTTTGACAGTTTTACCGTATTTGAAAAAATTATCAAAACTTGATCATATAGCCCATTCAAAGACAAATCCAACAGCTTTAATTGATTTACATTTAGTTCGTTTCTGTCTGATGCGCCATTGAATACTTTAATCCAGTTAATATACCCCAAAGCATACCCAAAATATCTATACCTCAGCTCAACTAATTGTTGCAAGTTGATTTGATTCAATAATCGCTCGAAACTACCAGGTGCAAAAGTTGAAAAATTAATCCTTTTTCAAAATTCTTCGTCTATCTAAACGCAGCCAACAATGACCGATCAACATACGGGCAACTATCAGAATTTTTAATACAAGTTGGGAAGCTTTTTTGAGAAATATAACAATATGATCGTGAGTTTTTATTGGGATCAATAAGTTCAAATCGGCCAAAAACCTTCATTCGAAAATCTTCAAGTATCCCCAAATACCGTTGGTTTGCTTCACTAAGGATCCTTTTGTTGGTTCCCAATAAATTTGGAATTTCTATAATTATAATTAATTTCCAATGATTGCAAGCTCGAAAAAACTGTCCAAACTTTTTTGGTAATCGGCGACTAAATCTGTCGATTTGCAAATCAATATGAACGCTTGATGGCCATAAACCTTTCTTCAGATTAGAAATCCAATCATCCTTATCTTGTAAATGGAATGTTTAGGTACCCGTAGTGGAGTTGTAGGTGGTGTAATGGCCACCTTTTAATCGTTTCATTGAATATGGATACGACATTTCGTTACATTAGTTTATTAATGCAAATGAATGTGGAGATAGTAGGTTTCGGAAAATAAGGTATATTAAATAACTCTGACTAAGCTAATATATACGGGCTCTATTCCTTTTTGCAAATAATGGCCAGTCTGTTGGCGTAATATTAATAGTGCGGTGCATACAGGCGAAAAAATTAATAATTTTTCCCGAGCCCTAAGGGATAATCTACACACAATTTCTTGTAACTCTGGTGGCAGCACTGAATTAGTTCTCTGGTATTTATTATTGTAATAGATCAGTTGTCTTCAAATTATCAAAACATAGCAAAATCAAACGTTTTAAAAGTAGTAAAAAATAATGTCGAAATAGGTTTCAGGCATAGAAAAATATACAAGAGGCAAATAATGAACCGTGTAAAAAAAAATTATTTACAAATTCCAACAAAGCTTAGTACATTGTTTGAGATCTAAAAAGTTTCAATCACACGGACCAATATAACTTTTTTTTTTGGTAATTTTTGAAGCAAAAGTGTTCCTAAACTAATTTTTCCAAAAATTAGGCCAACTATTATCGGTTTTTTTTTTTAAAAAAATTAAACAATTGTACTAGAACATATACACCCCAATCTTATCTAAGAATGTCCAATTGGTAGACCACAATAACATTTCAGTCCACAATGTTCATTGTTAACTGTCCCAAGAAGTTGCGCCAAAAATGGACCAATATGTTTTGTTTTATTTCCGTCCATTTCGTATTCATGAACTAACGAAAGTGGTAAACCCACAGGTTCCATCGGGCCCAAAGTAGTGTATATCTTGCGACTTTTGCGAAACAACCGAGGCCCCTTGTTATTACCATCCAGATATTCAATCCTATCAAATAGAGTATCAGATATTTTTAAAGTTTTGTTTTCGCAAAAAAACCCAAGATGGGACAAATTTTTCTGCAACGAAGCAATTTTTAATACCAAATCTGCCACAAGCCAAGGGTTTAAATGTATATTAATCCTTATAAACAATTTATTCAATTGTATCATATTTAAAGAATCCAATCGATCAATACTCCTGGCAAAACATAGTTTTGGAATATATTCAACTGGGAAATGTAATGCCAAAGTTTTTAAATTTCGATTCTGAAAAATGATGCTATTCAAATAGCTCAATATTTCATTCGCTAAATTACCACATTGCACCACCATCTTTTTGAATTTCACCTGATTGCTCGAAACTCCAATACTATACAGTTCCAAATTTTTTAAAGTTGTTGTAAATTTTAAAAATCCTAGAATCTTTTGCAACGGAATTAACTCACAATTTTGAATAGTTATATATTTCAAGCTCGGCAATTTCTGTAAATTTGGAATGTCAAAATCTTTATTATTCACAAGTGGCGGTATCATTGTTAAAGTTTTGAGTGTTTGAATCTTGCTGATAACAGAATGGGATAATTTTGTGGTAGCTAATGGTATAACATATAATAGCTCCAATCCGCGAAGGTTAGAAAGATGTTTAATTGCTTCAAAATCAAACATACAGTCACTGCCCATTAAATCAGAACTGATACTTACATGTCTAGAAGGCAAAAGTTTCAGTATCTTATTACCGGCTTGGAACACTTTGAGATCAATATATGTTGGACAGTGCTTTGTAAACTTTAACCGGGATAAAGCTTTTATAATTTTATCATCAACTGGGTTAGTTTTATCGCATGTACAACTTTCTAAGCATATAAATGATATAATCGCCCCCCAAGCCATTTTAATAACTTCTGGTGGCGTACAATCAGAACAAACTTCCAGTGTTAGTTGAAAAGTTTTGGTCTTTTTAAAGTTAATTCCATTTCTATACGCCCAAACAATAGCTTTTATATTTTCATCAGAATGAGGTGATGTTTCCAATTTTTTTAGACTACCGATGTATAAGGTATTAATTCGTCGAGCTTGTTGCGGTGATAATTGGCGGTGTGACTTTTTGAGACTTTTTATTAATTGTACTAATAAATGTTGATCCTTGTATACTTCAAATGACATATATTTGAACCAAACTTTATTCACCATTCCATACTGAAGCAGCTGGTGCGCATACTCATTATTGCGTGTCATTGGGTTGATCTTTTGTTTCGCAAACTCGATAAGATAATCCCATACAACTTGCTGTACTGGTAGCGGGATTATGACCATCGTTTTTAAAAGGTGGTGTATTTGAAAAGCGCAATGGACAGCTCTGTCCTTTTTAAGGTTAGCTAGTAATGATAAAAATTACAAAGTGTTGTGAATATAAAAACATTAAATATGTTATTGTGTTTCAAATCACGTACTTGTTAAGCGCCACAACAACAACAACAAAAAAAGTTTATGGTGCGGCTCAAAACTTACGGTTAAAATTCAAGTTGGAAAAATCGCAATAACAATATTATCAAGATGCTTATTAATGTTTGAAAATGTCAGAATGTATTAGACTTTAAAATTCGAACGGTCTCAGGCTCCTAGAAAAATGTATATTAGAAATCAAGCGAAAGAGTCTCAATCTCGGTAAACTATATTATGTTAAATCAAGGTTTGCACATTAGGTTCATAACCCGTATTCCGCATACCAATGCCGTACAATCGGCATCAAAATATGAGTTAATCACTATTTCACTACTAATTTGAGTTTTCATGTAATACATCCTTTTGGTGATAAAAACCCCCAAAGTCCAAGTTCATTATAACGTTGTATCTACAAAGATGATTACTTTTCAGTTTTAAAGTTCCTAGCGCTTGAGTACAGCAGGGGTGATATGCTCATTATCCATACGACACCCAAAGAAAGAAAAGATATAAATATTCGACATAATTTCCAGGAATATTCATAATTTTTTATTACCATCAAACAATTTCAACAATTAACCGACTTTTATTCACTCTTTACTATTACTAAACAATGGTCTATTTCACTAAAGCTGCTTACATCACCTTGGCCACTATTGCCATGGCTGCCTCTACCACAGCCACCGAATCCGCGGAAGTAGCTGTAGAAGTCCCAGTTGAAGCTGAAGTTCCAGTTGTTGAAGTTTTTGACAACTCTGAATTTGGTTTGCAAAAGAGAGCTCCTTGGTCTGTTTGGGAAAGCTCTCGAGCTCACTTGACCGTTGGTAGTCAACGAATTAATCAAGTCATTAATACTTTCAAGACCGACCCAGCCAACGCTGGTCGAGCTGCCGTCACTTCCTTGATTGCAGGTTTGGATGGTCAAATTGATGCTTCTTTGGGTACTATTTTCAGCATTGCTCACTATGCTACTTTTGGTTTATCTGATCCATTAGCCAACTTTATCTTGGGCCCATTTGTCCAATCTGTCACCGATGGTTTAGAAGTTGTTTTGGGTAACGTTATTGGTGGTGGTATTGACTTGGTCATGTCCCCAATTACCGGTTCATTGCAAAAGAACGTTCAAAAATTGTTGACTCAAAGCAAACAATACCGAATGAACACTTCCAAGTTGGCCAACTTGAACCAACAATTGCAAAATACTATTCCAAGACACTAGAGTATCTCTAGTACGCTGCCGGAACTGATTAGGAACCTTGTGGTCCATTTTTTATAGCTTTTATTCTGTATTTTTTCTTTGTTTCTCTTCTTTTTGTTGTATTACTACCAATTTTTAATATAAACATTATTCTTTTGTCAATAAGCTGTTTCTGCTTTCTGTCATTTTTTTATTTACTGCTATTATTTAGCACCAAACGCCTGGCTCAAGGAGCCTTAATTGGTTATCAATTGTAGCAATTTGACATTAGGGGTCAATTAGATGTAAATCACCGTGTGGCTAGAATATCCGCGGGAAATAGAAATAATTAAAAATAAAACACAAAAAAACAATAGGTCATAAACTTTTCAAATCGGTGTATAATAAATGGTACTAATAATTTTATTACTATTATTGGCTTCGCTACTCTTCATATGGAGCCAAGGAGTTTTTGAGAGCTTTAAACTGGCGGTTCGGCAGACAAACAATCAAGGATATAAGCCTAACTTCCAAGTTATCCTTTAACAGACTTTAAAAACCAAATACTCTCAGACCATACTCTACAGGTAGGTAAGCTTATTAGGTTAGGGTTTGCTTATTAGGTTCATAATCCGGATCTTGCTCCCCAACACGTGTAATCAGCCCCAGAACTATTAATAATCATTATTTTTCTACTATTAATTTTTTGAGTTTTCGGATAAAATAGTTTTGGAGATTAGGCTTTATCATGTACCAGACTGTTCCAAAAGTCTATTTCAGTATGGCGTTCTATCCACAATGGTGACAAACTACTTGTTAGGCTTTAAGTTCCAAGCCCTAAAGTATAGTAGGGCTATACCTATTACCCCTGCGACATCCAGAAGGAATAAAAAAGGTATAAATATTCAACATAATTTCCACAAATATTTATAATTTTTTATCACCATCAAACAGTTTCAACAATTAACCAACTTTTATTCACTCTTTACTATTATTATAACAATGGTCTATTTCATTAAAGCTGCTTATATCACCTTGGCCACTATTTCCATGGCTGCCACTATCCCAGTCACCGAATCCACTGAAGTAGCTGTCGAAGTCCCTGTTGAAGCTGAAGTTCCAGTTGTTGAAGTCTTTGACAACTCTGAATTTGGTTTGCAAAAGCGAGCTCCATGGTCTGTTTGGGAAAGCTCTCGAGCTCACTTGACCGTTGGTAGTCAACGGATCAACCAAGTCGTCAATTCTTTCAAGAACGATCCATCCAACGCTGGTCGAGCTGCCGTCACCTCTTTGATTGCAGGTTTGGATGGTCAAATCGATGCCTCTTTGGGTACTATTTTCAGCATTGCTCACTATGCTACTTTTGGTTTATCTGATCCATTAGCCAACTTTATCTTGGGCCCATTTGTCCAATCTGTCACCGATGGTTTGGAAGTTGTTTTGGGTAACGTTATTGGTGGTGGTATTGACTTGGTCATGTCCCCAATTACCGGTTCATTGCAAAAGAACGTTCAAAAATTGTTGACTCAAAGCAAACAATACCGAATGAACACTTCCAAGTTGGCCAACTTGAACCAACAATTGCAAAATACTATTCCAAGACACTAGAGTATCTCTAGTACGCTGCCGGAACTGATTAGGAACCGTGTGGCCCATTTTTTATAACTTTTATTCTGTATTTTTCCTTTGCTTCTCTTCTTTTTGTTGTACTACTAGCAATTTTCAATATCAAAATTATTCTTTTGTCAATAACCTGCTTCTAAGTGCTTTCTGATACACTTAGCACTTATAGTAATGTTATTTACTAGTACACTCTGTCGTCATTCCTTAACTTCTATTGTTAGCCTAGTAGAACCTTTAGGACCTATCGTCTAGTTGATTAAAATAAAAAAACGTTATTGTTATAAACGAATATATATAAAATCAACTAATAATAAAAACTTAACTACTAAACACCGCAAAGTCGGAACCCCGATAAATTCAGCATTTAGTGATACACAGTTTGCGTTTAAGGTTTTTCCTTTTTTGTAACTTCAGTGCTAAATGCGTAATCTAAGATACCTTTGTAACGATATCCAACACAGCCAGTACTTAATAACCAAGATAAATATGGTTTAAGGCTTAAAAGAGAACAGATAAAGAGTACCTGAATAAAGTTTAACAGTATAAATTTCCTCACAATATTGAATGAGGAGACTAGAAAGAAGTAGTACAAAGATATGGTTTACGTATTAATAAGGTCCAGATCTAAACTTAAGCGGTAATATAACAGGTCCGGTAAACTCCGCTAGTAGTGACAAGGGGTTAGAGTGTAATTCTTAAAACTTTATTCGGTTACCCATCACATTTAGAGTGTATCAGAAAGATTCTCTTCTTTACTGAATTCTCGAATAATATTGGGTTGATACAATACTATTCAAGCGTTAGAAAGAGTAAAATGTTAATACTTCTTATTTCTACTATATGAAAGATAAAATTATAAAGCTAAAGCTAAACTCTAATAGTTAACTCAAATAGGCTTAAACCTAGTATGTCGGAACTCGGAGGATTGGAAGACCGGTACGATACATATCTGATATATCTGATAAAGACCGCCCATGCGGCTCAAATGCCGGCAGCTAGAGTAGAAATAGCTAAAAAAAAAAATTTGAAAACGAATTGGGCATAAAAACTCTTCAAATGTTTTGTATTAAGTAAATGATACCAACTAGATTATTAGCATAATTGGCTTGAAATTTTGTTGTACTGGATGTCAAGCCATGAAGTTTTCTGAGTGCGCTAAACTTTCGCTTCGACAAACAATCAAGAACATAAACCTAACTTCCGTGATTTCAAGTTACTTCAAAACGATTAACCTATAATGTTTACAAAACGCCAGAATATATCAGACTTAAAAGTCGAATATTCTTAGGCCATTAGAAGCTTTTTTTTTTTTTTTTTTTGAAACAAACGAGAGCGGCTGAGTGCTATAAGATCGGTAAGTATAATTAGGTTAGGGTTTGCTCATTAGGTTAACCTGGATTTTGCTTACCAATACGTATAGTCAGCTTCAAAAATATTATTAATCACCATTTCACTACTATTAATTTTTGAATTTTCGGGTAACATGTTGTTTTGGAGATAAAGTTTTATCATGTACCAGACAGTTCTCAAAGTCCCAAACTCTATAGTACATTATAACTTTTTAGCCTTAAAGATTCTAAATTACTTGTTAGGCTTAAATTCCAATATCTGTGTAAAGTAAAGTGATACGCTCATTATCCATACCACACACCCAAAGAAGGAAAAGGTATAAATATTCGACATAATTTCTACGAATATTCATAATTTTTTATCACCATCAAACAATTTCAATAATTAACCAACTTTTATTCACTCTTTACTATTACTATAAAAATGGTCTATTTCACTAAAGCTGCTTATATCACCTTGGCCACTATCTCCATGGCTGCCACTATCCCAGTCACCGAATCCACTGTCGAAGTTCCAGCGCCAGTTGAAACTGAAGCTCCAGTCGTTGAAATCTTTGACAACTCTGAATTTGGTCTGCAAAAGAGAGCTCCTTGGTCTGTTTGGGAAAGCTCTCGAGCTCACTTGACCGTTGGTAGTCAACGGATCAACCAAGTTGTCAATTCTTTCAAGAACGATCCATCCAACGCTGGTCGAGCTGCCGTCACCTCTTTGATTGCAGGTTTGGATGGTCAAATCGATGCCTCTTTGGGTACTATTTTCAGCATTGCTCACTATGCTACTTTTGGTTTATCTGATCCATTAGCCAACTTTATCTTGGGCCCATTTGTCCAATCTGTCACCGATGGTTTGGAAGTTGTTTTGGGTAACGTTATTGGTGGTGGTATTGACTTGGCCATGTCCCCAATTACCGGCTCATTGCAAAAGAACGTTCAAAAACTGTTGACTCAAAGCAAACAATACCGAATGAACACTTCCAAGTTGGCCAACCTGAACCAACAATTACAAAATACTATTCCAAGACATTAGTATATTTCAAATGAACCGTTTTGAAAACATCTATAAACTTTCTGTATTTTTTTCGTTCTCTTCTTTTTGTATTACTAGTACTTTTTCAATATCTCATTATTCTTTTGTTCCAATTCTAGCAGCGTTGATACAGTAATCACTCTCCAGCTTTTCCTGTATTCAAACACTGTGGCAGAAAAAACCAATTGACCGATATTATTAACCCTCAAGCCGTGAATAAGTCCCGATCGCCCCTCGCGCGTATTTTGTAGTCCGCCCTGAAAAAGGCGAATAAAGGTGTTCAAAAATACCTAGAATTTCCCAAACGAGAAGCTACACCGGGCCCCCGGTCAATTTATACCAGTTAATGTGCTGCCGACTTGGACCTTTTTGGCTGGTATATTATAGTCTGGCCTGAGAACCCGAAATAGACGCCGCGTCTGTTTTTTTTTTTTTTTTTTTTTTCACATTTCTCAGAAATTTTTAAGTAGCGCTTGAATTATTTTTTATTCTGTATACTATATAGCTCGACGCATATATATGAAATATCAACACCAAACATGGAAATAGACCTACAAGTTTATCTTTCGTTCTTGATTAATGAAAACATCCTTGGCAAAATGTTTTCGCAGCAGTTAGTCTTCAATTAATCGACGAATTTCACCTCTGACAATTGAATACTGACGCCCCCGACTGTCCCTATTAAAAATCTATAGTGGCTATATCAAAAAAGATCGATAAACGATCTAAGTTTAATTCACCAGCTCAACTGCACCTCCGCTTATAGAATTTCATCATGTTGGTTCAACAGCTAGCATGATTGTAGTAATATTATAAATGTACGTAAGAGCTATTTAACTAGTTGTGAGGCGTTAATATAAAAGTTTGACTCTATCTAAAGCTGCAGAAGAACAGAAACTTGTTGATGTTTAAAATAAAAAAAGTATAATATAGCAAAAGCCAGTTTGATGAACTGTGAGAAAGCTGGAAACACCACGACAGGATATTTATAAAAGTTCAAGTTAATCAGATGATCTTTTAGTGTAGCCATGTATACATTTCAAAACATATTATCAAAAAAGAACATGCTGAGCGACTATTAAATTTAGTATCAAATATTATTAAAAACAGTCGAATACCGACTCGGCTTAACAAAATTCAAATCAGCTAATTACCAAAATTAATTACCAACCGAGCATGTCCCGAGCAATTCTCATCCCGAGCTATGTCCTTAATTATTTTATTTCTTTAATATGGTTACTGTTACTGCCCCTCCTTCCATCACCCTCATCAGCTCATTTCATGAAAAATTAATCCATTTGTCAATTAATTGTAATGAGCTTATTAGCCCCACTATTTCTAAAACTCTTTTTATTTTTTTCCGAGCTCGAATTGAATTCCAGCCGCGGAATTACAAAAATTTCAGCACGCGGCTTAAATTTGAATCCCTTTCTTCCGCTAAAATTGCTGGCACGCCGGTCCAACTGCGCTGCCCAAAACGTTCACCTCCGTTGCGACACCGCGGCTATAGATTTTTTTTTTTTTTTTCTATAGCCATGAGAATTGAAAAATTCAAACTCTTCATGGTTTTTCATCCGTCATATTATCAGAGCTACAGGTCTTTTTAAATACTTCACTACACTCTGTTAGCTCTTTTTATTGTTGTCCTTGTTTTTTCCGATACCTTAATTTGTAACGGCCACTCATGGGGTTTTAAACTTCCTAAATCGTAGAGCTATCCACCTATAAGATAAAAAAAACATTCAATTTGTAACTTATCGATCAATCGTCTTATTTACACATCAAATGGCATGCATGCCACGGGGAATCACGGCAAATATAATAATAAGTCCACATATCTCGGCTAGATTTTCGGGATTAAATGTTGTTTTTTCTTTTGTTTTCAAAAACAATACGATAGTTTCCCCCCGGCCAATAGTAATAATAAAACGTATTCACGGAATAATTCTTTTTTTCCTGGTTAGCCTCGCATGCATGTATTTCATCGCGAAGCACGTTTTACAGCCCTGCACATCTTGGCTCTTAGCATTTTTATACGTGGAACTATAGAAGAACATACAATTCCAAGGAGGTTTTGAAATTTTCTTCAAAATCACCCATATTCGAAAGTCAGCTTGGATGTAACTATCAAGTAGCTATACTGGTTCAAGTTGTTGGATACATCCATTTTGAAAATAACAGGACGGGGTAATATTTCCAACCCGTGAGCCGCATTGTCAGGGAAAAAAATAAATAAATACGATCAGGTAGCGCTACATGATGCTATTGGAGAGGGGGGGGGGCTGAATCATGCGCGTAAGAAAATCATGCCAAATTATTCAAACTTTCCTCCGTAATTTTACCATATTGCCACGTGAAGTTTCCATCCCATGTTCATGTCCAATAATTAATCCACGCTATAATATCTATTTATCTCTAGTTACCGTCTCGTCTTATCACCATTTTCCACTGATAAGAACCAAACTACTAATCTCCCCAACTGATAAGACTTACCATACCCAAAAATCTCGCAATATCCGCCTATAATATTTATACCGGCATCAAAGTGTGCGCAAAAATATCATAAATCAATTAATCTTCGTTCTACTCCATTTTATTTTCAAAAAAGTTATTGTAAATTCTCCTCATCTTGATCTAGCGGGGTGCGGCGGCAGCGGCGGCGGGATGGAAGCGGGGGTACTTTTATGCAAAATATTCAAACTAACCCGCCCAAGAATTCTTTTTTTTAAAAAAAAAAAAATTCACCCAAACTTTTCAAACCCCTCCTTGACTAACTTCGCATGTTTAATGCAGCTATTGTACCCCACTTGCTTCGTTCTTTAACCCGCTAAAAACTTTAAACGAGTTTAAAAAGCCCCATTGCACGGGAAATTTTCAAAACTTGCAATAATCAGCACAAATGTTCTCAATCGTGAATATGATTTCCCCTAATTTTTCTACACTCGTCTCCTCAGTTTGACCACATTATCTTTCACAACTTATCGTCATTACCACGTTTTGGAGTTATAACATGACAAATCGCAAATATTATGCACCTTTTTTTTTTTGGGGCTTAAGCTTACATGTCGGTAATGAGTCTCAGAATGGAGGGGGGAGGTGTGTTGCGCGCGCGAGGGCTTAAATAAAATTTATATTATGATACCAAATTTTATTATTTCCGCGGTGTTCACATTTTCGTTTCCAATTCCAATATCTTCCGAGTCTTCCACGGCTTGTAATAGCCGTCCTTGGCTTTTTGCTCTCAAACCCATGAAAAAATAAATAAAAAGTATTCAAACATGTTTAATTAGTTTACGATTCCGAAATACGCATTAGGAAAAGTCTTTTATTTTAATTTATTTATTGTATATAAAACAGGTAATTTCCTTTATTACTTAAATTTTACTACCATGATTTATTGCAACCCCTCACTTGGTTTCATACCCACGGCATACAACAACAACAAAAAAATGAGGAGACACGTTAACAACGCTTGGTATCAACAATTTTACAAACACCTGCTATCTTACTCAATTAGTTTTACTCAGTGACAGCAGTTCAATACCATCGCGAATTAAAAAAAAAATAAATAAATAAATAAACCCAACACACTCCTCCTCGAACTTTTTAGTGCATTAAAAACTCACCCCTCATTTTCCAAAGCTTGAAAGAAATAAAAAAACAAACTTTGTCAGCCGTTTCTTCTCCACTTTTGGATATTATTACATGACCTCACCTTACTCACACCATCACACCGCACTAATCAGAAGATACGAACCCTCCCTCCCCTCCCCATCGCAAATCTCCACTTTTGAGATACCTCCTCATTATCCTTCTCGAGCAACTAATTAAATTAAAACACGATGTATATATAAACTTGCCAAAATCTTTGGAATCAATTTTTTTTCACATATGATTACGACACTAAAAAAAAAAAAAATTTTTTTGAACCCCCAACAGCAACATTAATAATAGTAATAACAATATTAAGGAGATAAATGCTAATATCAACGATGGAGAATTTCACAATACGACACTTTAAATCCCCGCTTACCAAAAAAAAACAACCTTGAAATACCATATATAAAATACCATCATAAGCCACCAATCTAAAAGTGGATACTAAAAAAATGAATACAAAAAAAAAATACAATACAATGCAATAAATTATAAATATATACTCATCACTTCTATGCTACTACTAATACAAAAAAAAAAAAAAAAATGCTAAAATTTTTACTTTTAAAATGTTAATCAAGACAACTGGTTTGCTCGACTTTGCAATGCACGACCCATCACCAACGCAAAAGGCCAAATATAACTCTTGCACAAAATCTTGGACACCACTTGTAATGCCACCACTGAATGTTTTTTATCACTGGTCAAATCCAACACTGACCCATCATCATTTTCAACCCCAACGACTTCAACGACACTTTTAAAAATCTTTTGAAACCGATTAACCAAATTTTCTTCTTCATGTGTTAGTTTTGATGAATTTTCTAATCGACGCAAAAATTCAGATGCAACCAACCCACAATCAAACAATGACAAAATGGTGTGAATAAAAGTTTGTGATGCAGAAGTTTCCAAAGTCCAATTTGTAGAATGGCGCGACCACAAGGAAATAGAATCCGCCGCGTACGATGCGGCTTCCAACAATGACTTGTTTTCATCTTTATAAACCAACTTATCCAGTTCATTGCCCATGGCTTCAAATTCTCGTTTCCAAAACAATTCTTTAACTCTTCTCAAGTCAACATAAGCTCGAACATGGGCCCATAAACTTAGTGGGATTGAATCACTCATCAATGGACCATATTGAGAAGTTGGCTTTAATGAAGATAAGGGTGATAGTGACCAAGTAGTTTCCCAACTTTGAATAGAACTGTCAATAATAATTTGATGTTCACTCCAATTGGTTGGGTTGCTATTTCGTCGGGCATGGATATCCAAATGTTGTGCATACACTAGTGATAATAATGTAAATTGAGGAACTTTATGTTCAACTAGCGCTTGCCCACTCAACATTTTGTTTAGCAAGAATTGAAAATCATGGCCTTCTACTGCATCCTTTAAACTACCATTTAAATCTTTTTGATGCATAATATCCCACCAGGCACTGGCATTTGGAGCTGTCCACAAACTTTCATCACATGGACTACCACAATTCATTTGATTGTTGGCCAAGTTGGTCTTCAAATTATACCCAGTGGCTAATAAACAAGAAAGAGTATGAATAACATGCATGGTACGAATTCTTGATTGAACATTGATAAAAAAATTCCATTTTTCTTGTATTGAAGATCCATGAGTGTCTGGAACAGTTAACACTTGTAATGGACTTTTATCAAGGGAAGCATTCTTGGCAATTGAAATTACTGCATTAGTTTGTGCCACTGCAATATCATTAGTCATTGGTTCGTTGCTAAACAAGCCATAAATGACCCCCAATACCAGCGCTTGAATCAACCACAGAGGTGGTGGTCTATTACCATTGTTGTTCAATTCCTTCTTTCTTGATTCCAAATAAACATGAATACAATTTCGAGAATATTCAAAAATGGTCATTGAAGAAGAATGTTCAAAAGTATACAATGCCCCAATAGCTGCCATCCCCAATGCTAGCGGCATATTTTCACCAGTAAATTCCAAAGTATCATGCAGAAACGGCATGTGCTTGCCAAAATTGTCCAGATAAGAGTTGATGTACCGTTGCAAATCCAATGTTGATGGTAAACTGTTGACATGATTGGTATTAGTACAAGTGTTTAGTATGTGAAGCCTAAGCTGAGGAGTAATAACATGAGACGACGACAAAGGATTGGAAATAGTTTGATTAAAATTTATAGCTGGCTGCATAGGCATGTTAGAAGGAAATTCTTCCGTGCCACTATTTGCGGTATTACTAAAGTCACAAGTCATGTTTACTCCTCCACTAAATGGTTCAATTTTTTCATAGTGTAATCCAAAAATATCACTCATATCTGGACTAACTGTTGTGGCATTGGTTTCACCACCTTCACTCCCGGATTGAAATGGTTGGGGTGACATTATACTGTTAGTTGAATCGTGTCGTTGGTGGTAACTATTATTATTATTATTATTATCAAATGGACTGTTAGTTCCATTATTATTAAGAATTGCCTGGGGACTTGAAGGATCTTTCCAAAAATCCTGTTGTGTGTTTTGGCTCAATTGATAATCATGTTGCATTTGTGATTGGAATTCTCGCAACTGAGAATCTGGAGATTGGCCCAACAATTGTGGGTTAATAAATAAAGGATCACTGGCACTAAAAAAATCATCAAATGGGAAATCAGCATCACCAACTGGCATGATTTGTGGTGTTGAAAACCCTACCTGTGGTGGAGCGGCTGGATGCCAAGTGGTATCTTTATTCCAGGCGTCCGTGTCTTTTTGAGTAGTATAACTGGTTGATGAAGTGGCACTAAATGACATTGTCCTTGTTCGAGATTGTTGCAATCTTTTAATGCTTGGTTGTATTGGTGGTGATCCCGCACCACTACTTGATGGACTAACACTTTCATTCTGAACGGCATTAATAACCGCCTGCTGTGCTTGAGTAGTAGTGGTATTAGCAGCAGTAGCAGCAGCTTTTTTAGTCTTTCGTTTGGTTTGTCGAACTCGGGGTGATTCTGGAAATGATGCATGCAACTTTTTTCGATGCCGTAGTAGTAAATCCCGTCTGGCAAAACATCGTTCACAAACGTCACATCGAAATGGTTTTTCTTTAGTATGTGACCGTTCGTGTCGTTTCAAATGTTCTAGTCTAGCAAATGAACGTGTACAGGTAGCACAAACATGTGGTCGAGGTTTATTAGTCTTGACAGTTGTGGATTTTGGTGGAATTGGTTGGGTAGGTGTGATTGTGGTGTTAGTGGCTCCTGCTGCCGCAGCAGCAGCAGCATTTAAACTCGTTGTGGTCATTATTATTATTCTAATATAAAGTTAGTTTTTTATTATTTAATCATTTTTCAATGGAACTTTTGGTGGAATATTTATGAGCAATAAATATTCACCTTGTTTGAATGATTTCATACCCTTTTTTTGTTTAGTGAAAATGTTTAGACCGAAAAGAAATAAATTTTGATTCGTGAGAACAAGAGAAAAACCCGTAGGACTTTCAAGATTTTTGAGTTTTAGATTTTGTTGAATGGTATGCGGTAAATTTATGTTATCGCTGATATCGCAATCTTAATAAAATTAAATAGTTAGTACTGGGTTTCGGGATATGATGGTGGAATGGTTTTGTTTGTTTGTTGGTGTTTCTTTCCCTCTACTATCTCGATTGTTCGGGGCCCAAATTGTTGAGATGATAAATAATATTAGCAGTTCGGACAAAAATTTTGTTGTATTCGAATCTTTATCCAATGATGGTGCAATGATAATGTACAAGTTGAAGTAAAGAAAAATTAAAATATTTAAAGAGAGAGAAGGATAAAAAAAAAAAAAAAAAAAAAAAAAAGAAGAAATTGAAGTCTTTAAAACCTGGAAATTTGTTATATATAACATTATTTTATTATACTAGTGTTATTTTTTTACTAATTGCAAATAGGCGTGTTGGGTGGAAAAAGAAAAGTTGGGCGATTAGTTTTGGCCGTTTTATTAATCACGCTTGAGAAATGCGCTATTGTTTTTCACAGCTTAAACGGAAATATTGGGGAAGTTTTTTATTTCAAAAAAAAAAAAAAAAAAAAGGTCTCATGTAAAATAAAATAAAAAAGCAAAATAATGTTAAGAGTTTCTTTTTTTCCGTTGTAATGGGCTTTATTAAGTTTCTTTTTGTTTGTAACTTTATAAATTTTTTACCATGCAAAATGTCTCGGTTTTTTTTTGTTTTGTTTGCTTTTTATTTTTTCCAAATTTTCTGGAGACAAAGATATTTTGCTTTTTCAAATGCTTACGTAATATCGGCCTCAAGCATAAAACAGATTCTGGCTGAAGCCCTTTTATTTTCAAAGTAATTAAAAATCTATGCCCAGTCAAAGTTTATTAGGTACGAAATACATCAACTCTAGGAATTTTCCGAACTCAAATATCTGATATTATGTTTTTAACAGTTATATAGCATGGAAATAAATAACCTTATCATACACCAGAGCCAAAAGAGATTATTAAAAATACCAATGTGATCTATTTGTCCATGTCACTTTTCTTTTGTTCACTGGTATGTTTTGCAAAAATGTTGAGAAAGGAAAAACAAAAATATACATATACTCCGGATTGGATTCGTATCCTGATGTCCAAATCAATTTTTAGAAAACAGGTTTCAGAGATTACATCACAATTTTTCTTGGGTCAATACCTGCTACTTAGTGTCGCTCTCCCCAATTCTGGGTTAAATATTTGAAACTGAACCATTTTATATAAGCTTAAACACTGTATTTATAGTCACACTACAGTGTTACTATTCTGTCAGCTAGCTAACCAATTGGTTTTTACTATACTCATGATGCTAAATTAGACTCTGTAATAAGCTCGGGCAGTCCACCGATACCAACGACATTGTGAATAATCTATTTCGTAAGCTTATTATAAATCTCGCAGACGACAACCAATTTGATTAGCTAAAAGCAGCCGCCTTGTTAACTTTGGACCTATCAAATAGTAGACAATTAGTCCCAAGTTTTTTTTTTTTTTTTTTTTTTTTTAATTCAATTGAAGCAGATGCCAGTCAATGCGTCCCTCAACCCTCAGCCTTATGTAGACTGGTTTACGAACGCTGCATAAACCCATTATCCAAAATAGTTAATGCGACTTCAACCGTACATGTACTGCAAGCACCACACCCCCCAGTTCAAGTATTCTGGTGTTTTTATATAATGAATTATTAAATCTTTTTACGGTAACCAAACTCAAACAGATCAGGGTGTTTAAAGAAAAGCTTAGTTAGTTAATGGATGCATTGCTAAATTATAGTGTAAGCCGCCTTGACCATTTTTTAATCTTTTCAAAAATAATTTGATCTGATGCTCTAGTTGTCTATAATCTGCGTACAGGGGAATCAAATTGATTCACGTTGCGCAATATTTCACTCTTTTTTTTGTGCGTTCGTTAAGCTTGATTAAATAATGAGCTAAATTATTATTTTTTTGACGGGATAGGTCTTCCGTATGCTTAAGCGGCCAGCACAAAAAACACCACTTTAGAATTTTCCATGCTAGAATAAAACATATTCCCGCGGGGGAACGTAGGCGAAATTTCAACGCCAAAATGAAAACCCCCTCCACATATATTTACCGTAACACATCTTTTAAACGATTTGATTCACTCCCCGAGTCGTATGTACTAGACTGCGAAATACAGTAAGTTTCAAAACAAATTCAGACAATTCGAGAGCAAAATAGAATTCTACTATGTTATATAGTAGGATCCATTGACTTCTTTATGAGGAAAAATAAAAAAAATATCTATATACATCAGATGTATTAAAAAGACGCGGTCAGAAGTGATGTTCATGATCGGCTGAGTTTCAGTCACAGATGTACATGTTCAATAATTAAACAAGATGAAAATAATCATGAATCGCTGAGTGGTTAGGCAAAATAAAATATCGGGTTCATAAGTACAATTGAGAGGTTTTATGTGTTTGGGGGTTTAATTAGCTGATGATACCTACTCAAAGCTTACATGTCAAACAATACAGTACTGTACGTCGTCGACGCGTGTTAATCACATATTATCAAATCTAGCTTTTACAGTATATATAAATATCATGGTTTTTTATTCAGCTGATCAATACGATTGTTCAGATAGTAAGCGCTTACACATATTAATTTGAGCAATGGATTACCAAATCTACAGGTTCGGCTATCGATGTTATTGAGCCTGATGCCGAAGCTTTTTTGAAAGATGATAAGATCATCGTCTTCATCACCTTGATCTGTAGTCTATTTAATCCGTGGTGCCGTTTCTATTGTACATTATATTCATACAGTAGCCCTCAGCCTGTCATTTAGTTTCCGCGCTAAAAGTATATAAGGACAGCTTAATTATATATCTGATTCTAATAATCCCAGCTTACACTATATAATAAACTATACACGAACCGCGGCCAAGCTAAATCCTACTCGAGATCAATTGGTGATACTCTAAAAAAAAAAAACTGCATCGGATGCGTATTATAATTTGTACTAATTAAAAAAAAAAAAGGATGATAGATCAACAGATAATACTTCTATAACAAGGGTTTCGCCTAAGGCGCCATCCAGCTGCATCTGAGCACTATTAAAAAATTGGTAACTTATTTTCAACGCCGCATCTTTTTTTTTTTAATTTTTTTTCTTAATGCTGCTTGAGCCTTATAAAATTTCAATATACTTGTAATAAAAAATTGGATTTTATGGAGAAGCAGTGGGATTCAGGCGCTTAATACGTAATATCGTCATCGATAATAGATATTATGAGACATTGTGAATCAAGAAAAACATTTTTTTTTGTGACGCATGTAGTGCCGCTCAAAAAAGAAACATTTCACCGGCGCGCCTACAACTTCTAAGCTTACAACGCTGTTTACCGGCGTGGCTAGAAAAAAAACAAAAAGAAAACAAAAACCTTACGCCTCCTTCCCCCCAATAATTTCAAAAGTTTGGGGATGGGTTCAATAATACCGGGGGGCTGTTTTTGATTGAGCAGTAAGCTTCGGTGAAATAAACCGGAGATAAATATCCCGTGAGTCCAGCCTTGCTGGGCCCCCGGGGTATACAACCTACGACCCTTTTTATTAATTATATTATATCTACCAAAACAAAACAACAAAAAAATTAGTACTGCTATAAGAACCAAATACTTTTATAGTATTATTATCAGATATAGCTCAAAAGCAAGAAGAATGAATGAAAATTTCTAGCTTTAGATGTTTCAAGTTTTATATCTTGACTACTATGCTAAAGGTTTACAGCAGCCGGACCTGGAAAATAAGAATGTTAAAATTTTTCCGAACCCAATATAATTATTCTATGTTGAAATATTCATAATTGATAATAAACCTTATCAACCATAGATATATTAACAACGTTGGCATGTTAATGAAGAAACGCACAAAAACGCGGGGCCAACGAATGAATAAAAACGAAACAAAAAAGTTCTAAAAGTATTCTGGTGTATTGATTTTTACACCAGCTACAATTGATTGAGCCCACCTAAGTTGATTAATTAATTAAAAAAAAAAAAAAAAAAAAAAAAGACAACACCCGCTAGTACACTTATAAGCGCTTAAAGCCGTAAGCTTCAAACTTTAACGTACTTACCTCACACGCATGCTGACAATGAAATGGAATCCCAACCTTTTTTTTTTTTTTTAGCATCCCCCAGGCTTTGAATTAGATCGATCGAATCAAACCGAATATCACGCCTATTGCAACGGATTTTCATGCATAATACCGATTTGATAGTTATACACTGACGGTTTAATTCTGATTTATTTTTACGTTTGGATTTAGCACAGAAATATTAAGACATTGAAGTTTATAGATACCCATTTTAATAAACCAAGGTCATATAGGGGACGTATCTGCGGCATCTTATTGGTCGATTCGTAAGAGAGATGTATTCGAGATTAGGCATCTGGCCCACATTCACCTGCAGCTTGTAAGACCGCTAATGCAGGAAAGAAAAGCAAAACAAAATAGGTCTGCAGCTCATTTATGGCACACTAGGCAGCTTGCATTTTTATTTTGTTTTCAAATCAATCGATCATCCAGCCAAATAAAACGTACTTTTTTTTTTTAATGCTGGATCAGATACTGTATTGTGGAAAGACTGTGCTTTAGTGCAGTTAACAAGCGTGGCTATAAGTTACTTTTGGGGTAAATGTTTGAGAAAAATACCCCTTGAAAAAAAAAAAAAAAAAAAAAAAAAAAATACCCCTACTTTGAGTAGGTTGGAAATTGAGCTGGACATGAATTTCATCGAGATCTTAAAAATAAGATAAAGAGGGCCATGATGATCCATAGCTTACTATAGTAAAAAACCTCGATGTATCTGTCCATTCTAGTACCATTGCTGATGTCATGGCTTCTAATATATTAAATAATTTTAGTGCCAATGAGGTTTGTACTAACTACTAAAAGTGAATGATGGCAAACATCTGGACCTTTTTAAATAGCTAGTAGATTACAAATTCTGTATTAATGATCAATTTAAATACGCAGTGAAAAAAATAATTAAATTAATGATTCCAAACTTTAATATATTGTGGGGTGGGGGAGAGGGACTGGACCGATTAGATCTTATAAATATGTACACATATCACATTTACTGAATTAATCCCGAGGTTTATAAATTTATATAAAATTTAAGTAAAAAGCTTTGAATCATGCATCTTCTAAGTTTTTATTATAACACGATATCGTGATCGATCCTTCTCTACGCGAAAAATCCCAACACACTTTAACCTAAAATCCTACTCCCCGCCTCCCCAGGTTTTTACTAAATACTTTGCCCGCCAAACTGTATATTTTCATCATTATGTATTACTAATGAGTAAAATGCAAACTTTAATTACAACTGCTAGCAAAGTTTATATCTGAACCATCCGCAACAATTTACACGTACCGAATCACCAATGAAATACAATATCAGATTGTAAAATATTCCATCCAATATATTACTTAGCGCTTTAAAATGATATAACCTAATTAAATCTAGTTTGATACGCATCAAGTAATGCATGTCCTGCTTGGCCCTGTCCTTTGCAACCTTTTTTATCACGATACGGCCATATCTAAAACTTTTGATTCGTCGTAAACAAAAGTTTGCCAGCAAATTTAATATCTGAACAAAATGATTCAAGCTTCAGCCAAGTATAAATGTGCTTATCATGAGAAGTTGATTTACGGGGAGGGCAAACTTTACCTACAGCTGCTGAAAACTTTTTTTTTTTTTTTTTAGTTGAGACAGAATTATTTTAATTTGAAACTTGCAACATGTAAGTATCCCAGCCAAACGTACTTTGTTTACTTAAATCTGATGTTGTATGTGGATCGGCCACTGCTAGCCATGGAGCAGCCAGCCAGTTTGCATCAGTGGTTTAATTACGACTGTGCCATTTTTATAACTGTGGTGCACACCAAAAAAAAAAAACACTACCATTTGTAATCTTAATCAGGGTCAGAAAAAAAAAATGAACGAAATAATATCTTAAAACTTTATATTCAAGCAAAGGGATGATTTTGATTCATAGCTGGTTTTTTTAAAAAAATAAAATAAAAATAAACCCAATTTCTTCTTTTGGACTAAAGGAGCTTGATTAGATTTTATAATGCAGTAAGCTTACATATGATCAAACTAATAATTACGTTTTGATACGTAGCTTAGCTATCAACTATTGAAACGCCGCCGGTATTAATGAAAAACTTTGAATACTTAAACAGCTCTTATTCATGTTTATCATTCAAATCATCAGATACATCTATAACTTTTCAACAAAACATTGGTATACTAGTACAAAGCCGTTTTTGACAACTTGTAAGTTTTATGAGCAGGCATCCCTTTACGATATATTTCAGAATTTTGTTGTTCCTTATGCCCATAACCAGGTTTGTATATATACAGATTCGAACCAAAACAAAAAAAAATTTAAAACCCTCATGATCAGCCCTTTTTGGCGATACAGCATTCTGTAAAATTATAAGACAAAAAGCCCTTATAGTCTTATAGCTGTAATAAGGTCTCACTTTTTCAAACTTATTTACTGCATACGCATTAAGCTTCTTATCAGCCACCCCATGGAGATTTGAAAGAAAAAAAGAAAAGACTGTGGGGGGGAGGGAAACAAGCTTTTTAACAAGGATATATAAAATATTGCAAAAATGTTCATGTCTATTGATCTGATTGATTGCAAAAATTTAAAACAAAGAAAAGAGTAAGATACGGTGTCGACAGAGCGTTGTTCATAAATGAGATTTGATTCATCGTGGAATTTATGCTATCCCACACAGTTTTGGCCACAATAATAATAAGTGAACAACGTTGGTCAAATTTTGTTGCGAATCCTAGGATGAGATTTGATCTCGAAATTTTTTTTTTTTTAAATTTGGTAATCTTTTATGCTCATATGGTCAGCTCGTGATCTCTAAATGAAACAACTGGGTTTCCCCCAGCATGGTGGTCCTGCCTTTAGTAATAGAGTTGTTGTTACGCCTTATAGCACGACGGAAACAAGCAGGTTTAGGAGCTTTAGCCGGGCCGTTCCTTAATTAAATAAATTGAACAAACTAAGCAAATAGTAAATAGCGGTGGCGATAGCTTCATTACCAGCGGGAGATAATAATTTACAAAAAACAAAAAAATATTAAGGGTAGCGGCGATATCGCCTAGCAACGCACTACAACGCTATGCAGTCACAGTTATATATTTTTTTGTGCCGTAAACCTGGTTTCTATAGGAACTGGGATCATTTTTGAAGATCATGTCTCACATCCACCGTCCACCCGCCTTGGGAGTTCTGACGCTTAAAAACAATTTTTCCAAGGCCACATTTTAGTCTAAAAATCCTGCAACTGATGTGGTACGTAAGAGCTTAAACTTGTAAACGTATTCATCATCAGTTACAAATAAGCGTTTTTTTGTTGTTTTTTTTTGGCCAATCGATCTAATGGACATTAATATTAGGCATGCACCTGGAAAAGGAAACCACTTCAAGATACTCATCCAATAACCGTGGCAATTGATGGCGGTGACTGACGGTTGTACCATTGACTGTAGAGATATTAATATTAATTGGGGCATTAAAAATAATTAATATATTCATCCCGCACTTATATACGACTGCAGTAAGTTTTTAAATTGTAAGAATCAATTTTTTTTTTTTGTAGGAGAGGCTGCGGCGATTTCCTTTATCGTTATTGTACATCTGGAGAAAAAAACAAAAAAAAAAAAAAAATTATTTTAATAATTACAGCGCTGCTCAATTGTAATTTAGTTAATTGGTTAAACGTATTTTACAAAAACTAATTATGCAATTTATGGTTAATGGTATATACGTACGTTGATCATTTATAATTGGTGAATCTTTGCAACGGTAGTACCACAGTAGTGGCCTCTAGTATTTGTGCGGTAAACTTTATGTTTACAAAATTTTAAATTGTTTGGTACGTGTATCCAGCCATTTAAAGGTAGCTGTACCATAGATAGTTGGTTTGTACGTGTCAATAGATTATCATCAACAGGGTTATTGTTTATCATTGATCATATACTCTATATTAAATCCCAACATATTTTAAAAAATGGCTGATACAGTTGGTTTAAAACAAAAAAAAGCATTTAATAATTGAATTTTATGATCTACTAATATTACCGCGACCCAAAGATCGCGATCGATCGATCCGACCAAAGCTTTAAACTGTAAGCTTAACTAGTTTATAACATTAAACCGCCTATAAGATATACATAACTTATATCACAATTATCGATCGCTTGCGATATCGATCATGATTAATTGCTGGTGTTCGTGATGATAAGACTTTGGTAATCAAGACGGCTGGTAATTTAACCATGACACGTTGACAAATTAATTACCGACACATCAATCAATCAAAACAATTCGCTCATCTTGACCACACTGACATGTAAGGAAATGTTTCCCCCAAAATCTTTTACCGTAATATTATATTCATAACCAAGATACACGGTAAAATACAAACAAAACAAAAAAACTTCTGACCATTTTTTTAACACCAATACGTAGTAATTGTTTATTTATTTATTTACTCAAATAACAGGCTTTTTCTATTGATAGTGTTTCCACGGTAAATTGGGAATGCAGTTACACTTGGTGGTTGCACAGGTAACAAGATATAAGCTTATCAACTCTATCAATGTCCAATGGTTGAAAATTTCTTGAGTTGTGACCGCTTTTTTTTGTTGTTTACCAATTGGGACTACGCGAAAAAAAAATTTATTAAAAAAATTAAAAAAAAAAAAGATTCTACATTATTGGAATTACAGTTTAAAGAAAAAAAAAAAATTCTCCGCGCGCATCGGCCACAGTTCCAAAAAAATCCAAGTATAAATAAAAACTTTTGTTAAAAACTTTTTGATTCTTTTTTTTTTTCTTCTTCTTCTTTATCGTACCATGCCGTCATAGACAAACTGTTATTGTAGCGAGCCAATATGCCACAAGTACGCTACTCCCCAGTACCTAGGATCAAGAGATCACGACCCTGTTCCCAACATTTCGCCTTCTGCGCTCCGTTTTGGAGACGGTAACTGAGATGCGTGGGGGCGGGTTTTTTAATTGGTCTGTTTGAAAGTATTGCGGGAGGTATTTGTTGGTGGCTCTTTATCTCAGACTATAAAGTAGTGATTCATGACGGTCTAGATTGACCAAACATTGGGGCTTTATAAGAACTCGTCTGGAGCCGCTTTTGCGCAAGGATTGATGAGTGTCAGATGAGTCCGACATTTTTTTGTTACCTTTTTTAAAAAGGTATTACTTAGTTCGTGTATAGGTAAAATTAGTTTTTAATAATATTCCAATACCAACCAATTATTTTATGAACGATCCCGTAGTGCTGGTATTTTGGTGTGTGTTCCACTGGACAAGGAACTTACGGCCGCGCCTTGAGCCTATCCCACTTCAAACATGCTTTAGTAGGGTTCCATCGATGACCAACGATCATGTGGACGTTGAGCAGCTTTTTGTTTGTTTACTTCGGATATTAATTCATGGAACACACCCCCCGTTCTGTGGATTGCTACATCATAAGTAAGCTTGATTTTTTTACAAAATGTAATTAATGTGTCAAGATCCAGCGGCTCATCGATCCCATTGTAACATCTATACATTGGGTATTAATAGTCATTTGATACTGCGAGATTAATTGGTAAGGTGTACAGAATAGGTGGGGCCAAATTAACAAAGGAGGGGCATTTCTAATAATCCCCCCCCTCTCCTTCCCATATCGAAAAGTTAAAAAAAAATGATAAGTTTCTTGATCATGGTCAAATTGGTTAGTGGTTTATTGAAAAAATTAAGTCAGTTTTGATCTTTTCAGCAGTTGACGTTTCTTGACAAGTCAACAGCTATTGTATGGTATATTGAGATTAGTTATAAAGCTACATTTAGTATACCTAGGTACAGATCACAATTACAGTTGAGAAGTTACCAACCAATTGTTTACTACATATGTGGAGGCCCCTGTGATATTAACTTGTTTGAAGGCTTGATGCCTCGGTATTGTAGCCAATCATATAGGGTAGTTCCATGGTGAAAAGAAGATAGAGTTGAGATTAAAATTAAAATAATATATAAGAATATATACCGGGGAGTCCCTTGTATACGCCTTTTCATTGTTTTGATATATATCGGTTTTTAGCCATTGTTACATCTATCGTTGGGCAGAAACTTTAATCTGCTTGGGAAGCCCATTGGCTTGGGCAATTAGTTCAACGATATATTCTGTACGTACGTTGCTATGTAAAAGATGGGTATACAAAGAATAACTGTGAATAAAGTTTGAACAGTTGTAGGTCCGGTTGGTGATGTCTCAGCCGCAGGGGCTTGCGGCTAATTAATCTAGGCGACACGACGAGTAACGTTTGTTGTTTGAACTATTCGTTGTTTGGGTTCATGAGCCAAGTTCTTAGCATGCAAACAAAATACCCAGTCTGATACATGCAAGGTATGTCCGATCTCTTGGTCAAATCTGGCATTCATTTCAATCGCTGATGTTGGTGTTTTAACCTTTTCATAACAAACCATCAACAATTACAATTTTTATAAGATTATTTCTATATACACACGTGGGGTTTCTCCTTCTTAGTATCATCAGTATATAAAATTAAAGAAAAGAAAAAATTTATTTTACATATGTGCTTCCTGCTATTGATGCCCCCCAGCGCTTCTCGTTGGGTGATATATTGCAACTTGTTCAATATTAAATAACCTTTTAGGTTCATCGGTGGGCCGGCACAATTTCATTGTATTTCCTCACCGGTTTATCTGTGCTTTGTTAGGGCTGGTCATTGTTACAAGTCTAGAGTTCTGATAGTGTTAAATTTCGACCAGCCGTATCTATAGATACAGCATATATATATATATATACATTCAGAACAGAAATAGTTACGAGATTTGTTGGCTTCTGAGTACTAAACTACTCAATGGTTTTTCTTGACCTCCATTAAGTGCCTGGTTGATACCTTGTTGAAGAAATGTTTTTGTTGATTATACCTTTGTTAAGTATTGATTTGTTATATAATTCTATATCTTTCTTCAACTTGATATATATTAAGTTCCTGGTTAGTACCTTGTTGAAGAAACATTTTTTGATTATAACTTAATTTGAATGCTTTATAAAAATAAACGGAATTCTTGTTAGGTATTGATTTGGTATATTTTTGTACCATTTGGATCTATTTATCTGTTTCAATCTTTTTATTATTGATGAATTACTGAAAACATCATCAGGAATAATAGTAAAGAGAATTCGTCTGATTTAAACCTAGACCAGTTTAGTAAATCTTTTAATGTTCAAAAGTTTAATAACACTAATGGTTTGGAGAAATTTGCTTCTGATGTTAAATCTTGGTTAAAAAATAATCAAGTCTTTGATGATATCTTCGAGCATCCACCAAGTGCTGAAGAATTGACTGTACTGAAGGATTATAGTATCCGAAATTTTATGAACTTTAAGTCAAAATATGCCGTTGAAATTAATGGAAAACTACGTAAATTCGTCACTGATAATGAGGCTACTGTTCAGGCCACTAAAATTGATGATAAATGGAGTGTTATCAACGAAGAAGGAATTGTCACTTTGACTGAAACTGAATTAACTCGCTTGGATTTTGAAGCAATGAAACTTCAAGAGGTTAAAAATGGAGGAACCAAGGCAACTGAAAGCGCCCTTAATGAATGGTACCAAAAGTTCGCTAAATATCCGTTTTTCCAAAGATGTGTCAACACTTATCCAGGAGAGTTTTCGGCTGCTAAAAATTCGAACGAAATTGAAGATTTCTTGCAAGCCTATTATAAATCTTTATATTTGGTTGGAGCAGGGGATATTAAGGAAAAATTTGTGAAAAACTTGATTGGTAGTAATTTTAATATTTCAGCAGTTAAAAACCAAGGTTCTATTCTCGACATGTTGAGGTACTTGGAAGACACTGATAAATTGAATAGTCGAGCTGGAAACTCGTCTGAGAAGAAGAATAAAAAGACTTCTGGTGATGGTGCTGACAAGGCTCACTATACGGTTCAAGCTGATAAGGCCCACTATGCTGCTCAAGCGGAATATAATTTATCCAGAGATAAAAAGGACAGGTTGGTCCTAAAACAAATCAAAGGAGAATTAACTACTGAGGAAATAGAGGATTGTTATGTAAAAGGTTTCTTTAAGAAGGGAGCTTTTATGCATAAGGAAAACCCAAAGTATGTAGCGGTTAAACGACAGGTTGATGGTGCCACACAAAATATCGGTACAGCCAATACCGTATATTCCGAGAAACTACCACGAGATATTGATAAATGTTTTGAAATTTCATGCGTTGATAACCTACCTTTTGAATCTAATATGTCTTTGAACGATGCTTACGAAGAATCAAGAAACAAGGTAGATTATTTTACTGTTCATGAAATTGCTTTAATGAATTTTGAAGATCCTTATGAAGAGTATAATAGGGATTTTGTTAAGTCAGATTCTTCTATTACTCGTTTCAGTAGCACGAGTCATAGAGTTTCTACTGATGGAATGGTGACTACTAGTGATAATGAAGCATTTTTAGATATGGGTGTTTTTGTGAATTTGATTGATAAACCTAGTATGCTACGAGGCCGGAAAATTGTATCTGATAATGATGCAATGGTGTTGAATCACAAAGGTAAACGGCATCGATCTCGTGTTGTTGGAAATGTTGTTTTGAACAATATTAATGGAAGGGAAATTATTATTCGAGATGTTTGGGTATTTCCAGACCTACCAAATTTGACCTTGGCTGTTAATGCTTTGAGGGATGATCCAGTTTCACCATTTGAATTTTATATGAATAATAAATATACTTATGTTGCTGTTAAACAAAGTAATGATGACTTAGCTGCTGGTAGACCCCAAATTGTGTTTAATACCAGACGGGATCCAAAAACCAAAATGGAATATTTAATGTTTGGCGATTACGAATTACGTACTCCAAATTGGGACTTGAAAAAGGGACCACCAGTTAAGGTTGACGATGTTAGAAATATTGGCACCTTGAATCATGTTAATGATCATATGAATAGTTCGCAAACTTTTTCTGGCTTATATGCCGATAATGAAGAAAACAAGCCTTATGTGGATTACGGCAAGCGCCAAAACAATGCTAAGATATAAATAGTTTACTTTTCTGTACTTTTTTTATCAGGTGTATTTTGTGTAGTATTATCGGTTTTGACCAAGGAAATTAGGTAATTATTGTTGTTTATGTTGATAATACTCTAGATATGAGTTCTAATTTGGATGCATTGGATGCAATTATTGTTGGTATTACCAATCTTCGTTGTGGTACACCAAAAGGAGGAGTGTTGGATTCTGAGTACTAAACTACTCAATGGTTTGGCTTAACCTCCATTATGCTAGTGATGCTTTTATTTTGTTATGTTGATTACTAATAGTTGGGTAATTATTAGTAATGTTTATTCATGTATTATTGGGATAGTTGGATAACTATATATAAAATTATCCATCTACTTTGTTTATATCTATTAATAACGACTGATTTTATAATAATAAATTAATAACTTATCTTGTAAGCTGATAAGATTGGCTTACGGATGGCATCACTCTAGAAATCAGCTGTGAAATTGTTGACAAGGTTGACTGTTATGAGTAATTTTTGCAAATATAAGGTTAGTCCAGACCCAAAGTCATTATTAGCTTCATTGTATTCGAGGTTTCGAAAGATAGTTTGTTCTCAAACAATCTAGCTGCTAAATCATTTTGATTTGTTGATGCTAGGCTTTTTTTTTTTTTTATTACAAAGAGTTCCGAAAACATGCGTTTTCGGTCTAGTTCCCAACGCGATCGATCTAATACCATTACCAAACGATAAAAATCCAGTTGATGTCTTAATAACAGAAGTTCAAACTAATATATCACTTTTTCGGATCATAAAAACGCTTGTCTACTGCAAATGTGGGAGCCCTAAATTATATTACGTTCTGGAAAATTAAGGCTTACATTTACCCCTAAAAATACGCACAATTCCGCCTGGAAAAAAAACCTAGCTTTACACAAAAGTATGCAGTTAAAAGAATTTAAAAAGGCCCTAGGCGTTTTTGCTGTGTAGGACTTCGGCTATCAGCCGCGATTTGTTGCGATATCTGATTTACAAGATCTTTATACGTCAAAATCGCGTGAGTTCAACCGATGTGTCCCACAGCACAACACAAGAAGCATGTCTGTTCAAAAAAGTAATAATAAAAAAATATGTACATGCGCGCATGATCCCGTAATTTCATCATTCAATTGCGATTTGCAGGAGGAGATGATGGCTACCCCATATAACAGGCGTATGAATTTGAACACAAATTTCTGATAATCTGATTCTTAAAATAAAACAACATTTAAAACAAAGCTCAAATTATAAACCTCATATACTACAAATATGCTTATACCGTATGGTATAATTGTTGTATGCAGTAGAATGAGTTTCCTATGTTGATATCATCTAACATTGTAGACCCGTCGTATTAATTGCGTATTGCGTTCTTAGGCTTTTTTAAAAATAGTTGCCATGATGTGTTCGGCGCTTGGCATTGTAGCATCGTAAATAAAATGTATTTAGAATTAGATTTTAAGTTAATAAAAACAATAATGCTACTTATATATTTGCAATCGATTCAGCTTATCTCTATAGCGAAAACCGTAGACTGATTATTAATAAGATAAAACTGAAGCATCGGTTTTCTCAACCAGTACACCTTATATATTTGTAACCGCGGTTAATACTGAATATTTATCAGTGTAATTTGATCAGGAGCTATATTTGATAGTATGCAGGTTCTATAGGCCTTTTAAAAGAATATATTGCAATGCTCGATTCAAAGTTTCATATACTACAAAAATATAGTCGTATATTATAGTCATTGTGGAAATCCCATGGAAGAATCAGCATTGGAATCATTTAACATTGAGGACGGTATATCTTGCACGCTGTGGTTCAAGTGCTTTTATAAATTGCGACAGCACAATGAAACGTGATTAGCGAAAATTAAATGGGGTTGTAGAAATAGTACGGCAATGCATATATATAAAAAATATAAAAAAAGTACAAAAGGACGATCCATTCCTAGCTGAAAACTGTTCAGATAATTTAAACAACTCGTTCGTTTTTTGTTCGCCTCAAGACGGGAAAAATGGATTAGCTGTTAAATAAATAGGAATATAGAGCTATCAAGCTATTTGCAAATGTTTTTGATAGTTTTTACACCAGAAATCGGAGACTGATTTCCAACTAAATGAAAAGCAGCTATCGAATCTTCTTGAGAGCCACACCTCGCCGCTAAATAGGCTCGTATTTAAAAGCATATTGGCCGGTGTAGAACGCTAGATTGATCGATACTAAATTTTTTCCAACCTTTATTATTTACGACCAGAAGCATATTTGTTTTTAATTTTAACTTTTTTATGTATTCTTTTGATATTTCCTCAGGAGATGGCTCGATTCAGGTGCAGAATCTTTGTTGCGATGCCATACTTAAAAGAAAGGAATAAAGGTTTAAAAAAAGAAAAAAGCTTATTGCAGACATTCTCAAATGTTAAACTGAAAACGTTTATTGCTGCCATCACAACAAAGCTCCAGCCCTAACAGTACGTAAAGTTTTGTCCAAATATTGTTCAAAATTTCGAGAGACCAAATGATATAGCCATTTTATTTTATAGGACTAAACCTCAAATACTGCGTTAAGTGGCCAAATGTGAGTGTGAATTTAAGTATAAAAAAAAGATAAAAATAAGGTCGAGCTCAGTTTGATGCGGCTGAGCAGTAGAAAAACCGATCTACCGTTGTTTTAAAATGCGTCGTTTCGTCTCATATCCCACTACCAAATGAATGGGACAGCCGCACTAAAGTTCCAAACTACATAAACAAAATAATTTTGTAGTTAAGTCTAAAGTTCACAATCACGACGGAAAAATTGAATTTTGAATCCATTTTAGCAGCTACACAAGGGACGCCACAACATTCTACTAAAAGGCAATTGAGGCACTACATTATCGGCCATTCCATTGGTTACTGCAGCTAAAATAATTGAGCCAAAAAACGCCACAGTACGTAACTTCAGATAATTCAAAGCATTTATATATAAAAAGAAGGTTGCATGAACATTGATAAGTTCGGAGAACTGCGATAATAACATTTCCATTGGTCTCACACAAACTAAGTGGGACGAATGACAACAAGCCTTCAATTTAAACCGTTCATAGTATATATTGCAAGGCTCAAAAACTACAAAAACCCAATTAAAGACAAAACAGATTAGATACAAATGAAAATTAGATCTAGGCCTAATAAAAATTTCCCCTTCTTACTCATTTTTTCTACAAAATTTGGGCATCCTTTGATGACCTACAGGCTTGATAATTTTGTCGACCTAGTACAGTGTTAAACAAGCCATTGAATTTTTTTTTTTCAAGTGCCTCAACTATAGACAGTAATTTTGTATTAACTCTCATGTTATTTTTAGTCGATGAATTATAGAAAAAATAAACACAAATAAAACACTCCTAATTTCAACAAATCTCGATATCAAGATTATAAGTCTACAAATTTAACCTACGGATTGTCTCCTTTCCAAAAAAACCTTAATTAATCTCTCTGTGTGCCCTTTTCTACTTGCTTAACTTATCTATACTATATATATACACCAGCGTGTCACTTTTTTATACCTTTACTCTTCACTCATAGCCAAGCATACACGTACTTTTTTTTTTTCCCTCAATGAAACTAGCAATTGCACAAATCATCGCGGTGTTGATATTATTTACAAGTACCAACTGTGAAACCACCACCAACGAAGAACTCACTGCAGAGCATCTTGCCGCCCCAGCACTAGACCTTTTGCATGTGTTGGCTTTCACCGTGAGTAAATTTTTTGTTAGCAATGTCAATGCGGAAGAAGTGGTTGACATGTTTGTGTGCCCGATGACTAGAGAAGTGACAGGGATGATGATTCAAACTATGGAGTTGGTTGACCATGACGACGACTGGAATATTCCTGATACATTGAGAGGCATTTATACCAAGTTTGTTACTAAGAGCTTGCCGTTCATCAAGGTGATGAAAAATAATGGTGCAGAATGTGCTGCTATGGATAAGTTTACCAAAGCGGTTGATAGGACTAGAGTTACGTTGGCCAACACATCACGAGCTGTCGGGACTAAACAGTACTCGAGGATGGAAACTAGACATGAACTTAATGCACGAGACGATGATGATAAAGATCAAGATAAAAACAGGGATAATGACAAGAATGATAAGGAAGAGTATAGCGCGGGTACTATCAATGTGTTGGCTACTGGTGCGTCAAAAGTGTTGCAACGAATGAAGGATTCATTGAGTAACGATCTTGGGGATAAACAGTTGGATAAACCCAACTTTTTTGATACGTATATTTGTCCTGTTTCGAATGTAGTTGCCAGTACAACATCTAAACTTGTCATGGTGTTGAATGATAAAAATTACGACACGTCCAAGGAATATGAATCAAATCTTCAAAATTCTGGGAAAGAGTTTATGGACGTTTCCAAAAAGGCCAAAATTAAATGTAATCACCATGACATGGAACGAGTTTATTCCAGTCTAGCCCAGTTGGATAAACTTTTGGGGAGAGGCAATCAAGATAATACAGAAAGTGTTGGTGACGATTCTACCAACTCTACTAGTACCAATAGTACAAGGCCTAATAATGATAATAATGAAACTGCTGCCAACTCTACTGATAATGGCAACAAGAGTAACACTAGCCTTCCCACAAGCAGTAAAAGTTCTAGTAAATCGAAAGCTACCGATAACACTGCATCTTCGCAATCGTATAGTTTATCATTACTGATTATGGCAATTGTTTTTTATAACATTTAAATAGGAATGTATTATGCTAATTTTTAATTATGTTACAAGCCTTCCATTAATAATACTCTGGACAACCCATTGCCGTGAATAAATAATTCGATTCGATCGAGATACTAGTAGAGTGCCACTTTTATTAATACTAGACCGTTGGTAATTTTCGATACATTTGGCACCGTTGGGGACTTTGGAAATATTATCCACAATTTGGGCAATTTTTCCACCACATACTAGTAATAAAAATAAAAACTCTTGTCGGCTGTCATCAGTTGTCTTTGAATTTTTTGGTTCAATTAAATAAATAGGGTCCAGTTCGGTCATGATCAAATGCCGTGATTGGAAAATTTCATTCAAAGAGTTTTGTTGGTTAACGTTTTGGTTAAATGTTGAGATATCGCTGGATAGAATTGTTTGCAAAACATCAGACTCCCCCGCGGGTAATAAATAATTGTTCCAATTTGATAATAATTGTTGTCCATTGATACAGTCTTCAATATATTGATATGCTAAACATGGCCAACCTAATGATAACGCTTCGATATATTTATGTGTCCTTCGATAGGTATTAGATAATACCGCAACAAATTTAATATGTTCAAATTGTGGCTTTAGCTTTATGCTATCAATATTGATATCAAATAAACCTCGAAACCCTTCTCTTAGCACAATGCCACCATGTTGTTCGATTTTGGTAGCTAATTGGTCATCATGATTATGAAAAGTCTTTTTCATGTTATCCAATGTAATTGCAAAAATACAATCATCAAAAATCCCACTCTGTTTGTTGAGACTTTCGTATTCATATTTAATAACTGTTTTGCGTCGAGGGGATACAGCAAATACGCTATCAGTAATATTAGCAACACTAACATTTAGATTTTCTCCTCGAGTCTTTTGCAAATTTCTAGATTTTAAAAACTTTGCCCATAATTTCCTTACAAAATATAATTTATTAATCGGAACTTGAACCTGTTGATTTTTAGTTTCCAAAACTGCACAATTGTTACCATCAATTGTAACAAAATCTCCACCATATTCATCATCATATTTTAAACTCTTGACCAAAAAATTGCTCTTCTTATCATCTTCATATTTAACCGTATCTCCCTGTTTCAAATCTAATGGAGAAAAATGTGAAATTGTTGCTTCACCAGACCGTCCATCTCCAAATACAATTTCACATTTATCATTATAGTTACACATTTCCTTGACATGAAACTTGGTTTTGCAATTTTTTGTTTTCACTGTTTTAATTGGATAGTATTTATCATTTGTCCATCGAACCCATGCAAAGTCACCAATTTCAAACATTTCATTCGTTCTGTAGTCTTCTTCGTCATTAAATCTATTTACAATACTACGAGTAATTGGTGTTTCTTCGGCTAATCGGCTCTTCTTTGCTTTACGTTCGCCAGTACCGCCATGTAATAGCGCTCCTCGAGGAGTGCTGCCACAAACTTCAAAAGATAGTGGCCGAGCAGGGGTTAGTACATTAATTTTTCGTTTTTTGGCTAAAAGGGCGGTGGCTGGGGTGTATTTTTTAGCATTGTTAATATTGGTAGGTATTTCTGCTTCATCATCACTGGATTTGATAGCTTCCAACTCGTCGTCATTAGGATTTAGGATTTGATTATTATCATGGACAGGTGTGCTGGTGACTTGGACTACTGGGTCGTTCACCAGCTGAGTAGGCTGCGATTGAGATTGAGATTGAGATGGAACTGGCTGACTACCATAGTCGGAATTCGTACCAATTACTTGAGTCATTGGCTCATCACCATTATCGTTATTGTCATTATTGTCATTATTTCCATTAAGGTTGTTGTTAGTTTCTTGAGTATTTACTTCTTGAGTATTCACTTGAGTGTTTCCTTCTTGAGAGTTTGTAGTATTAATTGGTTGAGCGTTGACTTCCTGAGAAGATCGGCCAACATTTTGAGCAACATTTTGAGAATTTACCCGTTGTGTATCACCTTGACTACTCTCTTGCGTATTGGGTTTATCGTTCGTTTTCTCTTGGGAATCAGCAGCTCGTTGCCTATCACTTTGACTACTTTCCTGAGTATTTTGAGTATTCTCAGTATTCTCAGTATTTTGAGTATTTTGAACGATTTGAGTATTTTGTACATTTTGCTTATTTCCCATTTCTGTCCAATTCTTAATCTTTTGCAAATCTTGGGTATTTGCAATTCGTTGCATTGTCGCAGGTCCATCATCATACCCTATCGTGCGTGTGTACCCGTTCCTTATTGGCGTATTAGCCACCTGCTGTGTAGCTAGATCACTTGACGGCTCCACTACCATTCGCGCAGGAGGCTCACTTGAAGGCTCATTCAATTCCACCAACTGCGTTGCTGGTTCACTATCTAACTGTGCGACTTTCTGTGTCGGCCTATCCTCACCTTCTTCTTCTTCAAGAATCTGTTTTTGTGTTCCATCGTCACTATTCGAGACATAATCCACACTATTAGTAAAGTTCAATTTTTTCCGAATATGATTCGTCTGCCATAAAGTAGTTCTATTTCGATCTCGATTCATTTCCACCTGACTATCCACAATAATTTGTGGTTTTGTCAACGAATCTTCGTTGATATAGCTGCATTCCTCATCATCAGTTTTATTTTGAGGTGGTGATGATTTTAATTGCATCAGATCCTGGCGAGCTGTCCATGTGTTAGCACGTAAACTATTGTTGTTATTGGTTTTGGGGGTATTAGAGTCAAAGTTGGGGCTGCTTTGAGTGTCATGGTTGTAATCTCTTTGGGTAGGCGACTGATCATCCTGTAATGATTTGACCTGAAACGTCCTAACAACAGGATGATGGTTGGCGCTCATCCTGTTTGCATTCGTGAATAATGGTTTATCTTGTCTAATTATTCAAACTTGATCTTATTTTCAAGATATCAATGTAGTTGGGAGAGATCAATTTTTTATTTTTTATTTTCTATTTTTTTTTAAATTTTTAAATAAATTATTTTCGCGCGACGCGTAAAATTGTTCTTTTGCAAATTATAAAATTAGGTTAAATTATATACACAATAAATAGAGGTTATGGTTTATGTTGACTGATCATCAACTTCGCTATCTTGACGGCTATACGGAGTATTAACGTTAGATGTGTCAATTCCAGGAGTATTACCAGAAGATAAGTCATTGTTTGGAGTACCAACCCCTGGAGTTTGAACAGTTGGTGTATTGACAGCAGGGTTTTCATTCCCAGTCTCATTACCTGATTGTTCATTTATAACATTAGCTTCTTCACTGTTTTTTTCCAAATTTTCAATAAATATATATTCCCCACTCAGCATCAAATCTTTACCCTTTATCGGCCAAAATAACTCTGCCATTTCATTACAACAATCTCGAAGCTCGTCTTCTTTGAATCCGAATTTTTCCCACCACGGCTGATTTTTATATTGTTCATTATTATTAAATTTCAACCCATAATAAATACTAGCGGCGCCAATAGCTCGAATAGGGTACCGTAACAACAAGCGTGTTCTTGTACTAGCCACCAAAAAGTTCCATGCAGTTTTACAAACATTTGCATTCAATTTTAGTTCCATTTTCGTCAACCATGTATCCACTAAATTAAATACTTGGTCAATATTAACATCGAAGCAATTTTCAATCAACATTTGTTCTTCCAAGAACATAATACTAACCATCCATCGATCGAGTTCTTTATCATCAACGAGGTCGGCAATATTCATTTTTCGAGCCACTCGGGCACTATTGGCAGATATATCTTTTAATCGTCGATGCTGTTCTTCACTTTTATTGGCCAGAAATAGAGCTGCCGCCGCAGCTTCATAATAATGGATCCCATTCGGTTCGTTACCATCAACAAGCATAATCCGTCTCATGTAAAATCGATGGAAAAACACACTCGCTGTAAATAAAGCTCCATAGTGTACTTTACTTAATCTCCCCACTTGATGCAAAAATGCCACACCTTTCATTCTAAAAAACGATTCTTTATCCATAGGCATCAAGTTTTCCACCACCGATGCAGCTTCATTGATTTCTTTTTTGGTATAAACCCAATCAGTGTTTTTGATTTCAAATACCGGTGCTGATCTCTTTTGTTTCTTTAGAGGTGGAGGAGGAAGGGGAAGATTTGAATGGGTTGGGGTATTACTATTTGATCTCGGTGTTCCTCTTGGACTGTTATTGTTGTTATGCTGTCGTGGGGTTGGAGGTAATGAATTTGGATGATGATGAGACGATAGCCGGCGGATCACTGCAACATTGTTGTTGTTATACCTTGAACGTGATCTATCTCTATTTCTATATTCGCGATCATCCCTTCTATCATCTCTTCTATCATCTCTTCTATCATCTCTTCTATCATCTCTTCTATCATCTCTTCTATCATCTATTCTTCCAGCAAAACTTCTGTCATCTCGATAACCTCGCTCTCGATCTCTATCAAAGCTATCTCGTCTACCTCTTCCTCTACTATGATCTCGCCCTCTTCCATAGTCTCGCTCTCTATCTCGACTCGATGATCTGGGCATTATATAATTACTCCTTGATTCATTGTCACCAATACTTTGATTTTTTGATTCACCTATCGCATCCTGTAATCTTCTACCACCACTCATTTTTGTTTTATATTGAGTGAGTGATGCTATTGTGAGAATACAATCTTAAAAGCATTTATATTTTAAATATTTTTAACCTCCCAACCATTAAAAAAAAAAAAAAATTACTATTGAAATGCATAGCCGTGCGTTAGTATACAAGGCTGGAACAGTGAAACAAAATTTTGCAACTCATTATGATAAAAAACAAACTATAAAAAAGCAAACTTAATTATAAAAAAAAACTAAAAAAAGGGGTGAAACAAGCTTTTTATTTTTGTTGGCTGACGACGAAACAAGCTTTTTATTGTGTTTTATAGAATAAAAGTATTAATCTTCTTCTTCAAACGGATTGTACTTTTTGAAATCTTTAGTTGGAACTCGTCGTTCAAACATGATATCAATTTCTTCAAATGTTCGTCGCTGAGTTTCAGGCAATCTAATATAACACCACAATAAACAGAAAACACTCAACCCACCAAAAAAGAAGCCAATTTTACCTCTCATATCAGCATTTTGAGGATTAAACATGTATGGAACACATACAGTGGTAATAATGGAGCAAACACTTTGTGCCGCAGTAGCAAAGGCAATTGTTCGAGATCTCAACCGAGTTGATGAAATTTCACTAATAATAACAAATGTCAATGGTCCCACAGTTGCTTGATAAAAAAATGTCCATATATCTAATAAAGATGCTTGGCCCCATGATAAACCTGGTTTATTTTCATAATCTGGAATACAATCTAAAATTGCAATAATAAATAATAATAATGTCATAACTGATAGACCAGTGTTATAAATTCTTCGTCGACCAGCATAACTCAGCATCACAAAAGAACAGCAGGTACCGACAAACCCAATAGCAGTATTACCCACGGCCATTGAAAAAGCATCGTCTTGATCCAACCCTGCTTGTTTGAAAAAATAACTATAGTACCCCATTAACGGATTGCCACACAACACTTGAATCATATATACTAATGCACAAATCTCAGTTCGTCTGGTATTAGCACCTCGGAAAATATCTCGATAAGTTGTAGAATGTTCCAATTCTCGTTCCAAAAGATCTGTATGTTCAATAACTGTCAAAGTTTTGTCCAATTCCGGCCCATCCACCCATGCTAACCGTCTCAAAGAATTTTTGGCATCATCAAATCTCCCCTGTCGAACTAACCAAAATGGAGATTCGGGTGCAAATGGTAATCCTGCTAACAAAATAACTGGCCAAATCCATTGTAAAGCAAATGGAATTCTATAAGCCCATTGATCATCTCGGTGTTGGAACCCAGCAGTGATCCCTTGACTGATGAATTGGCCAATAACAAATGCTAAATTAATAAACCCTTCCAAAATACCTCGCAAAGGAACCGGTGCAACTTCTGATGCATAAGTTGGTGCCAAAACAACCATAGCACCCCACAGTAACCCAGCCAGGATCTCACCCACACATAAAACTGCCAAACTTGGTGCAAAAAATTGAATGAAAACAAACCCAATAATTAATACATTACAAATCATTAAAGTCCTTTTTCGACCGAATTTTTCACTGGGCCATGAACAAGCCAAGGCCCCAAAAATTTGACCAATTGGGTTACCCATTGATAACCCTGATTGCCATGGTGCAGAAATTTGATATCCATCTTGGAACTTTTCACCATAATTTCTGGCAAATGCATTCATTGCAAAAAACGATGTAATGATTTGTGCATCATAACCAACCATGATAACAGCAATACTGAAAAAGGTACTCCAAAACATGGCCTTTGGATAAATTTTTATCGCCGCAACTACTCCAAGTTGAGCTTCATGTTGTGCAGCTTCTCGAGTACTGGCAATTACTGCGTCGACCGTTTTGTTAGGATCGTGGGCGTACTCTTCATCGTAATCATAATCATTATTTTTACTCAACGGGTTAGCACCATCACCACCTTCTACTGTTGTCGGATCTTTGGATACAGACATTGTGATAATTGGATCTGAGAAATTAAAAAAAAAAAAAAATTTATTATTAAATCTTACGAGAACGTAGTTAATATTTATATCTTTTTCAAGAGTACCAAAACTTTCTCCCACCAAACTCCATCTTATTTGTGGGATATGCTAGGATAAAATTATCCAAGTGTGGAAAGTTTACTTCAAAAGGTGTGGGGTTAGGTCGTTTTGCCTTGTAAAAGGCAAAAAAAAAAAAAAAAATTATCTTAATTTTGAGAGAGGTGATCAAGCAAAAAAAGTCAAGGTGGGGTATTTTCCTAAAATAAGCTTTACAAGGATGCTCTTAGTCGCAAGGCTAAAAGTGTTCATGTGCACCATGCCGCCAGTGATCGCGCAGCATTAATTAGGCCTGCAACATTAAATGCAATTTTGATATGGTACAGCTTAAGATTTTGTACGATCAGGGTAAAATTCTTCGTAAACATGCTTAAACTATAAAAATAAATAATAATGAAGGCATGGAGGAGACCCCACCCCCTCAACTTTTCAAGAACCCCCCCTTAAAACGGGGGACTACGCCGATAATACGACATGGATCCTTCATTCTACTACTACCATAGGTTGTAAATGTGCACGTTACCAATGGCCAATGCTACATCGAAATTTTATATATATATATACAGAAATAAAGAGGTTGTGTAAATTTTGAAACATTAGATACCAATTATTAGCCTATATATATATATATATATATGCTTATAATAAACATAAAAAAAAAAGAAAAGAAATGTTTGAAATTACAAATGTTTAATAACTTCATCTCTGCCCAAATTCAAGATTTTGGTTCTAGAAACATAATCATCTCGATTGATATAAGCACCACACATTCGTCGAGATCCATTGAATCCACGTCGGCCGTGCATGACTCTCCAGTTATCAAAAATCAAACAAGTGCCTGGTTGTAATTTCAAATCAAATTGGTTATCATATAAAATTTTGTACCATTTTCGAATGGCCTTATAAAATGTCAAAACATCTTCTGGATTTTCCCAATCATCCATAGCAGACCGGTCATCGTTATTCCATCGAACTTGTACAAGTTCACCTTTTTGAGTATGGTTAAAGACAGGTTGTGCTTCAGTTGGGAGAATACAAACAGAATCTTCACCGGCACTGTGAGCTGGGATTCGTACGTTTGATAAAAAGTCATAGCTTTCTGGATCTTGTTCTTTCAAGATTTGTGCAGCCTTGAATGCATCACACAACATATTTTCTCCACCTTCTCCATCATGATGTAATAAATGGAATAATTGTAAACCTGGGGTATCACTCCAGTAGGTCCCATCAGTGTGGCATGCTAGATAAAAGTTTGTATATGCCAAATCTTTCTTACCCAAGTCAGAAGTGAAATCCCAGAAACCACCATAATGGGTTGGCCGGATGTATGCTAGTCGTTCGCATAATTTTTCAGTGTCTTCAGGGGTTGCCGGGGTATCGGTGACCATGCAAAAGCCGTATTGATGAATTTTGGCAGTCCATTCAGCAACTCCTTTATCACTTGCCATAACATCGTTGTAAGAGACGGATGGCAGGTTGTTTTGCATTTCTTTGCCAGTCCATAATTTATATTCTGGCAATTGTTTGGTTTTGGTGGGGACCAAAACTGGGTCGTAAGAGTGTAATTTCAACCATTCCAATGGATATGTCCCAGTATGGTTATCATATTCCCAAGTGATCAATAAATTATCGTCTTCAATTTTAACAGCAGATGGCTTCAAATCTTCTGGAATGTCAAAAGTGTTTTGCAACCGTTGTCGGGTTTCTGGGTGGAAATGTTGCTCACATTGACACAAGTCTCGTAACCAAATGTGGTGGAATTTGGAAACTTGGCTGTCACCCCAGGTAACATAGACTTTGTTGTTATCGAAATCTGCTTTAGTAGTTGCTGTCATTGTTAATTAGTGAAAAAATTTAAATAAAAAAAATAAAAATAAAAATATTCTAGAATTATTAAGAAAAATGCCTGGTATTTATAGTTTTTGAAAACATTTTGGTTGGCATTGATGCCTTATGGTTTTTTTTTGATGATATATCATCCAATAACATAACGTAATTCATCAAATCAGGTCCTATAAGACTTTGTATCAAACATTTTTTGAAGCCTTATGGGATTGCGGATAGAAAATGGGATAAAGTCGCCGTGTCTTAACGTACACGGTCGTGAATAAGTACGTGAAAAAAAAAAGGTGAAAAATTAATTGTTGTGATCGATCAAGCGGCGCGTTGAGATGTTGTTTTTATTAATTAAGCTGGGAGCTCGGGGGAGTGCCCACGTAGGTTTTACAACATTTTCAGAACTAAATATTATGCAAATAATAATAACAATAAGAATGATGGATGGATAATTATTCCTAAATGATCTGATAAACTTACTCAGTATCATATTGGGGTAGAAGTAAGTATTTGAAGTACAAAATAACATCTAGGCCCTGAGTTGTTCAGATTATGTATAGATGATCATGTTGGACGTTGCAAAGTGAATCAACACTCTAACCAACTAAGCAGTGACGGCATTGTATTTATTAATAAGATTGAATATTTCCTAATGGGTTTAAAAAGTTGCATAGAATAAAATCAACGAAGTAAGCTTATGACAAATAAGTTTTATTCTCTCAAAGTCGAAAAAAAAAAAAATGCCTAAAATCCCTACACAATGCGGCTTCTCTTTCTTTTTTTGTTTGCTTTCCCACCCTAAGCTACATTAATTGTTAAAAACCTCCCCAGAATTCTACAAAGCTCATAATCTACCAGCGTTTAATATGGAATGAATTGGGTGGTGTCGCTTATAATATTGCTTGAACAAAAAGGGAAAGTCCTTGCATGCTTAATTATTCTTTTTCAAGCTTCCCCCAGGGTAGGCCCTAGGTTAAGCCCTTGGCTTTTTAACGCCGCTTAAACTTACACGCTACTGTTAGAGTCATTATAAGCGTGATTTTTATTAACAAGGCTTAAAGCTTATAAGCTTGATATATAACCCCGCATTTTATATACTGGTTAATTGCATGCACACACCCCCTCCTCGGGGAGATCTTGTGGGTCTGCGCGCCCCCTCCGTGAGTGATCGACATTCTTTTGATTTATCGATGTGTACGTTTAGTATCAGCGAGCACCTACTCAGCTGGAAAGAATTCCACGTCGTGCGGAATTTTCCTTACTATCAGTGCTAACTTAATTAGCTTCTCTACACCACCATGCGTCTCTGAACTCTGACAATTTTACCGCCCACTTTTAGTCGTTTTTCCCCACCACAATATATAAACATGTAAATTCCCCCCTCCCCTCTCAGCATTTTGATTCTTTTACAATACAGAAAAAAAAAACAACAATGTTCAAATCACAGCATCAAAAGACTGTCGAGGCGAAACAACGCCAACGACAAGATCGGATTGATGAATTGCCAAATTATCAATCACCATTAACGCAATCCGAACTATCAATCGTCAACGAATCAGCCGAAGAAACCATCACCAAAATTCAAAATGGTGGATTAGATGCTAATAAAGTTTTGTTAGCTTATGGTAAACGAGCCCTTGATTGTCAACAACAACACAACTCGGTTACTGAAATCATGATCAAAGATGCCGAGAAATGGGCGGAAAATTGTAATACCAAGGGCCCATTGGCAGGGTTCCCAATCAGTATGAAAGATACAGTAGCAGTCACTGGATATGATTCTTGCATGGGGTATTCAAAATATAGTTTCCACCCATTTACATACGATAGTCCAATGATCAAAATGTTGAAGGATGCGGGGGCTGTGCCATTTGTTAAAACTAACGTTCCATATACTTTATTATCTTTTGAAAGTTATAATGATGTGTGGGGGGTTTCGGAAAACCCTCATAAGCATGGGTATACGCCAGGTGGTAGTACCGGTGGTGAAGCTGCATTACTATCATTTGGTGGTAGTAGGTTGGGTATTGGTACTGATGTCGCAGGATCGGTTAGATACCCGGCTCATGCATCAGGTATTTATGCTTTGAAATGTTCTACCGGTCGGTTCCCAAAGGCTGGTAATAAGACCACCATGCCTGGTCAAGAAGGTATCCCAGCGGTATATTCTCCAATGTGCCGAACTATGAAAGATTTATCCTTCTTTACTAAAACTATTACTGAATTGAAACCATGGGAGTATGACTACTCTGTTCATCCATTGGCATGGAGAGACATTGAATTGCCAAAGAAATGTAAAATTGGTGTCATGTGGAGCGATGGTATTGTCAAACCAACCCCAGCCTGTGAACGAGCGTTGCAAATGACCGTTGAATCATTAAAGAAACAAGGTCATGAAATTGTTGAATTTAAATCCCCAGATACTTTAAAATGTTTACGAATCGCTTCCCAGTTATTATGTTCCGATGGTATGGCCATTTCTTTACGAGATCAAGCTAAAGGTGAAAACAACGATGTTGGTGTTGAACGGATCAAAAAAGCCGCACGGTTGCCAAGATGGATGAAACGCGTCTACGCATGGTATTTGGAATACATTAAGGGTGATAAAATCTGGGCTGCATTGGTCCGAGATTGGAATCAAAAGAACATTACTGAACGATGGGACTTGGTTTATGAACGGGAAAGTTATAAAGCTGAATTTTTTGAAGCCTGGAAGAATGCTGATATTGATTTCATGCTTACTGTTCCAAATGCTACTCCTGCATTGCCACACAAAGGGTTGTATGAAGCTATTAGTTCCTGCGGGTATACTTTTATGTTTAATTTATTGGACTATAGTGCGGGTGTGTTGCCGGTTACTAAAGTTGACGCTTCTTTGGATAAAGTCGATCCAAAATTCAAACCATCTAATAGAGTTGAGAAGGGTGCTTATAGTATTTACAAGCCGGATGAAATGCACGGATTACCAATTGGTGTTCAAGTGGTTGGCAAACGATTGGATGAAGAATTGGTCTTGAAGGCTATGGAATTGGTTGAAGATAGTTTACATAAAAACGGTATCGTTTATAAGTTGTTAAATGAGTAGAATAAAAACGTAAAAACAAAAAAAAAAAAAAAAAAGAGATATATTTTTACTAATAAATTAAGCATCTAACTGAGAGTCTATATTTTCAATTTCAGCAGTTAAACTGACTTCTTCCACAGTCTTGACCAACTCTTCGGTGCATTTAGTCATGTCGAATGAACTAGCAGCTAACCGTTGTTTCAAGTTTCGATTTGGTGCATCTTTATCATCTAAATGGTTGGAATTGGTTTGCAAGTTGACCATTCGTTGAGTACAATCTTTCAAGTTTGCCAAAATATAGGACCCCTTATCCTTTAACATTTGGTTTCGGGTTTGAGACATCATTCCACCAGTAGCTTCAATCATTTTATTTACTGATGTAGTGATATCAATGACATGCGGCCGCAACTCTCCCATTTTATTATTACCTCTGATACCAGTCAACAGGTTTTGAATGGAATCAATAACGCCCAAAGTCTTTTGTTCCAAATATGCTTGTAATTCAGCCACAGTACTATCAGGATCTTCCACATCAAATTTACCAGGTGAATTCTGTTGAACTGATGCAAATCGTTTCCTTCGTTGTTCTGTCGCGTTTTTGACACTAATTCTTTTGGATTCTAAACTATCATTTGCATCAGTTGGTGACATTAATCCAGTATTTCGTTGAAGTTCCAATGGGGTAGAATCATGCACAATACTATTAATAGGTGACCGCAGCTTGTTTTCATTCCAATTATTATTATTATAATTATTTCCTTCCTCTGGTAGTTCAGGTAGTTCTTTTGGAGGTGATGGATAGCTTGATTGTGGTGTTTGATAAGTGGTTTGCGGGGTTTGGTAAGCAGTTTGTGGGGTTTGATAATTTGAATTATCCAAAGTACTAATTTTTTCTGATTTTTTATCAAAAGAATAATCATTACTTGTAGTGGTACCCATGGTGCCGGCAGTAGTAGTAGCAGTATCAACATAACTTGGTTCAAAATATTCATTAGATTCTGGTCTTGGAGGCGGTAAATCATCTGGATTCGGTATCGAGTCTTCTTGAGGTCGGATTTTGGCAACCTTGACTAGCTCAATAACTGCACTTGATAAATCACTAACCACTGCATCTAATACCGCAATTGGTGCAATGCCACCGCTGGTAACATGGTTTCTAGTAGTAGTAATTAAGTTATTCGCAGTAGTGGAAATCATAGATGTACATTGCGCCAATTCCGATTGCACCATTTCATTGGAACGATCACTATCGGTAACATCTTGGTTAACGCTTCGTGCCGCCACTACTAATGTATGCAAATGATCCAATAAATTTGAAACGTCGGTTCGTGATTTTAACAAAAAATCTTCAACTGCAATTTGGAATTGGTGTACAGTATTATCCCTAACCAACCCATATTCTTCATCATAGAATGGGCTACTTCTTTCCAGTGCCCCCATTGATGGTTGGTAAATGGATCTACTGGTAGTCGGGTTGCCATATGTAGATGATCGTGCATTTCGAACTTGACTTTTGGCTCGTAAATACCGTGATTTCCATTCTTGAACTTCAACTTTTAAATCTTGAAGTTGTGATTGTAGAGTTTGAGAAGAATCCCATGATGATTGGTTGGATGCTAATGTTCTCATCTCTTCCAAAAATGCACTAGCTTCTGCTCGAACTTGGTCAGTAACTTTTTGTTGTTGCTCAAGTTCTTTGTTCAATTTAGAATGATCTTTTTTCAGCTTGTCATATTTCCGCTGCAGTTCTTCCGGATTGGTGGTAGTAGTAGTAGTAGTGGAGGTTTCATTAGTAGATATACTTCTATTTGTTGAATCAGCTTCATTTCTCAAATTCATAATAGTCTATAAAAATGTTAGTACTTTGTTTTAAAATTTTTTTTTTTTTTTTTTTCGTGACTTACCATTTCGTGGTCGGTTAGATTGCTTCGTAGTTCACTAATAGTCTGTGTCATTTTAGCATGTTCTTGGTCAAAATCAGTTTGTTTATTTAATAACTTGGCATTTTGTTCTTGCACAGCTTCATTATGTTCTTTCAAATCTTTGATTTGTGTTTGAATATCATCATGCTGCTTCATCGTTTCATCTAATTTTCGTTGAATAGATTCTTTTTCTTCCATTACTTGATCAAGTTTGGATTGAATAGCCGTTTTTTCGTTATCAGTTGCATCCCTTGCCAAAACAATATTATCCAGTTTTGATTGAATTTCTTTTACTTTTTCATTATTATCATTATTAGACAGGTTTCTAGCCTCCGCTTCGGCTAATTTACTCTCAACATCACGAATCCCATTTTGAAATCCAACAATTTTTTCCTCCTTCTCATTAACAAGTTGTTCATGTTCATGTTTTAAATTTGCTATTTCAGCCACATGATCCTCTCTTGATTTTTCCAAATCACTAACCAAATCATGTAACCTACCATTCTCATCTACCAGTGAATTCTTCATTTCTTCACTTTCAGCCAGTTGTGCTTCCAATTTGTTAATAGTCTCATCCATTCTTGATCCTTCATCCACTAACATTTGAATCTGCTCATCTCTATCCCGGATCAAATCGTGTATTTCGCCTTCATTTTGTTCACTACTACTAAAAGTGTTTATAGATCGCGATGTAGCCGATCGGGCTCCATCGAAATATCCTGTAGGTGACAAAGAACTTTCCGGGGGAGGAGTCGATTGGCCTGCCTCAACCATCGAATTCCGTTGATTCTGAACCATGAACTCTCCACTTAAACGTTTACTTGTTCTATCAGAGTAAATCCTGCTATGTTGTACATGTGCATCTTCCTTTGTGTCTTCTTCAGCTATTGACTCTAAAGTAGATGCACGGCGGCTTTCCTCGTCTATCCCAACAGTGACATCCCCCATGTTATCATCAATCCCGATATCGTTTTCAAAATCTTCTTCAATGTCATCTTCTTCTTCTTCATCTTCCTCCAACATTCCTTTTTTTGGTATAATCCTAGTTTGTTGAAGCGTTTGTCCAATTGGTTTTTTCTCTTCGAATTCAAAGTCATTGCTATTATTAGTAGTGTTAGTATTATTATAATCTTCATGTGGTGATTCTATTGCTGTAGTTGTATTAGAACTGTTGTTGCTATTAATATTATTATCATATGAATCCATTGAGTAGTCTGCTGTACTATGGCTATTCATTCTATCGTGATAATTTTGATAATTCATCTGTACTGCTTTAGGGTATCTTGTTTCTATTCCATATAAAATATCAACACATAAATCATTAAATCTATTTGGAGGTAGTATTGATAGTTTCTCTCTTCCTTGGTTTCGTTTAGGATGAAAAGAGCCCAATGGTGGTAAATGGAGCGGTTTTTGGTCACTGGCGGCTATCTGGCGACGATTCAATTCATCATGTACATCTGTTGCTAACTCACTAAACTGTTCTTGGGGTAGGTTTAACAGTTTTGCACGAGCTTTATTCCTCCCTTCCAGTAATTGCAACCCTTTTGTACTGTCCAGACCTAAATATTGACAAAACGTTTGATGGTACCTACTCATATCTTTATCGTTATTTGCACTTCGAGATGAACCATTAGATAATTGTCCAGATGAGTAGTTTGAATTGTTACTAACTTGACGAAAGTGATTTGAATATTGTTCTTCGGGCTGACCCCCCAACATTGAAGGAGGAGGGGGTGCTGCTCGTGATTGTAGCATCGATCACTATATGTTTGAGTTGTAAAATTTAATAATGAATAGTCTCACAATTGAAATTACCTTTATATTCTTCAATAAGTTTTTTTTTTTCTATCGCGTTTTTTAACTTTTTTTTTGGTTTGGTCGCAGGGGGTATTGTAAAAAAGGAAAAAAAAAAAAAAAAGTTGAAAATATGCTTTGAGAAAAGTTAGCCGCCCTGAAAGAAAAAAAAGTATGCTGGTATCTAATAATTGTCTTAATAATTAATATTGGCTGATTGTATGATAGATTGTTGTGTTTTTTACAGCCGTAATCTTGTAATTGTTCTATATGAGATGGATAAAAGTCTTTTGGATAATTGGAGAAAAAAAAAAAAGATTAGAGTGAAGAGAGGGTTAGAGAATAAAAGTTAAATTCTCGAGAAATATAAAATAAAAAAAGCGTAAGCAAAAAAAGTCGTTTAGTTTTGAGACAGAGAAAAATGAAAAAGCCTAAAAAAAGCCAAAAAAAAAAAAAAAAAAAAAAAAAAAAAAAAAAAAAAAAAAAAAAAAAAAAAAAAAAAAAAAAAAAAAAAAAAAAAGCTTAAAAGATGTAAGATTATTGATATCCCAAACCCAACTGCTTGGTTACTTTTTTAGCTTGACGTGAGATCGTTGTGAAAGTATTGCAACCTGCCAATTGATTGATTAAAAAAGAACAAGGCATAGAAGCATATGGGAGAGCGTGTTCATTCGATTCAAAAATCGCTTTTCCAAAAAAAAAAACAAAAAAAAACTACAGCTTCTGTGGATTCTTAGACAGGGGGTTTGAACTTTTACTTTTTACCTGCGGGATTCTTTATAGCAGCGTGAATGTATGTACAAGTTCTAAAAAAGACAACAAGAAAAATAACACTAGCACCAACCGCTGAGCAGCTCATGCTCAAATAGGGGATTTCTGGACCCAACCACTTTTTACGCCATATGCATGTCTCAGTTGTTTTAAATACTGTTTTCAACTTTTACTTAGACTGGAACTGTGGGATACTGTCCGTCCCCTCTCTCCGCTTAAAAAGCAGTAATATCCGGATGATATGATCAGTTTATGGGCATATAACTGTCCATCAGATGTAAATTTATTAATAGCTGGATAAATTCCGCTCATGCAGACGTAAAAAGTTTATATGTGAGTGAAAAAATATCAGATATTATAAAAAAACACGTTAAAAATTGAGAAAAAATATGCAAATGGCAGCTCCGATCGTGATCGCTACCATAACGTTCCGATTGGGTTTCAAAAGTCAATTAAGCAGGTGTTCACGATCGAGTGGTGAAGTCGTCAAGTTACTCATTAGAGAATGTTACCAAGATATGAAATCAGTAAAAACAAAATTGATCTTCGATTAATTTTAAATTCTTTTTCCCAACCAAATGCGATCACGATTTAAATTGTCTCCGGATTTTTGACAATGTCTATTTCAACGTTTGTTTGAACGGGGATTCTGAGGGGAGCCACCCATTGAGCAATGCATCAGCCGATTGTTAAAATAGTGCATCAACAGTGCAGTATATTTATGGATTACATTAAATATATTATAAAAAAATACGTTCCCTCGTTGATAATTAATGTATAGCGTATTGACAAAAATAATATTATATAACTATAGCTGCATGTAGTCTAATAATTATATATCAATAACTATTTATACTATATAGTATACTAGTTAAAAACAACATGGCAACAAAAAATCAAGTCTACAAAAATAAAAAGGTAATTGGTATATACAATTTCACGATGGAATATATTCATGAAGAAAACAAATATTTACAAATAAATCATTAATACACCGACCTCACTCTTAACTACTAATCACTCTACCCATTCTAAACCGTTATACCCCATTAATCTAATATTTTTCGGCCCGTTATCGCCATTAATCTAATTTTTTTGGTGTAAAAACTTGTTCTGAAATGCTTAGTATAGATTTTTCCCCATTAATCAATTTCTCCTTAACAAAGTTAACGGCACCTTGTTGCCCATGATGTAAGTAAACAGCACCAACCAATGCACTCAAACATTTAGCATTTACACTAGATTCCCCTGATCTATGAGCTGGTTGTGTTGGATGAGGATTCTTCCAGAAAATCGCCTCATTTAATTGATACGCCATTGAAATTTGTGACAAAACAGCTACTGATGTCAAAGTATCCAAAACTCTAGGATCAATATCAAAATTGCATTGACCAATGACCGCTGGGTTTGATGTTGGTTGATTGATTGCATATTCACTTAAACTAACTCGTAAAAATTGATTACCCAAATCAGCCAATTGTTCATTAAATGGCTTTTTACCATGTGCAAAAGATTTATGTGTTAAAGCTTGTAAAATTGTATCGTCAGGAAGTTGATATTCCCCCAATAATTCTTTAGCTGGTTTCAAAGTCTGTTGATCACCTGGGTATGTGATACCGGTTGAAGAGGTTAAATAATCTTGTTCATCTTTTTTCAACCCTCGAGTTCGAAGTTTACTGTTCTGTGAGTATACTAGCGATCTGGAAAATACGATGGATGATGATGATGATAAAAATGTGTTGAGTAATGCAGTTGTGTTGGTTAGTTGGCGTGTAGGCCTTAGTAATGTTCGAGAGATCATTATTATGATAGGTTGATTAGTATCGTTTGGTGAGTGTGCCTCTTTTTTCGAAGGGTGTGAAAAATTTTGCCAACTTTTTTTTTTTTTGTTGGAAGGAATTATTGGTGATGCATGATATCCTTTTACCAAATTTTGGCCCTACTGCGCGCGGCCCATTATATATATATATATATAAGCAGAGAATTTTTTTTTTATCCCTGCGGCGGAAAAATCACCCATTCTATTAAATATTTATCATCACCAAAAAAAAAAAATTTTAATTTTTTTTTACCTTTACGGATTTATTGTTAGACAGGGTTCGACAGTTCGAAAATAATATAAAAATGGACGCTTTCAAACTGCTGACGAGAGGAGCAAGAATTATAAGAGAGAAACAAGATGATCAAAAAGTCGACAAGAATTTAGAACATGAAGTTGATAAAGAACTGGATTTTTTCAAATCTAAATCAGCCAAAAAGAATCCAAAACGAAAAGAAAAAAAGATAAATAATAATACTAGTAATGAACTAGTGGAAGAAGAAGATAATAAAAATATTCCATTAGTAATTGGTACACCTGAACAAGCAAAATCCCACCGTTCAAATAATAAAATCAAAGTCACTGGTGAAGATATCCCGTTACCTATTGGATCATTTAACGATTTAAAAACAAGGTTCAATCTACATGCACATTTATTACGAAATTTAGAGAGGCAAAAATTTGGTAACCCTACTCCTATCCAATCTGAAGCCATCCCAATCATGTTACGAGAACGAGATTTAATCGCGTGTGCACCAACCGGTAGTGGTAAAACTTTAGCATTTGCCATCCCATTAGTTCAATCTTTAAAGCAACATAGCACTGAGGGTATTCGGTGTTTGATTATTTCACCAACCAAAGAATTGGCTAATCAAATCTATCATGAATTTTTAAAGCTAAGCAAAGGCCGAGATTTAAATATTTGTATTTTAAACAAAGCCGCAGCGGCTAAATTCCACAAAGAAGATGCGGCTTCAAGACGAAAATTCGATATCATGATTGCAACCCCGCGAAGATTAGTAGATTCTTTGGATGTAATTGATTTATCCCGGATCCAATCGATCGTATTTGATGAAGCTGATAAACTTTTTGAAGGTGAGCGTGAATTGCGGAAATTAGAGAAAAAAATTGCATCAAAGGAAGATAGTGATGGTGATGATGATGATGATGATGATGATGAGTTGGAAACTTTGCATATGAAAACTTTTGCTGCACAGAGTGATAGAATCTTAGCAGCATGTACTAACCCGAAATTGAGAAAGGCAATGTTTAGTGCGACTATTCCTAGTGGTGTTGAACAAATGGCCAATAGTATCATGATTGATCCAATTAGAGTAATTATTGGTAGAAAAGAAGGTGCATCAGAATCAATTGAACAAAAATTGACTTTTACCGGTAATGAAGAAGGGAAATTGATTGCCATCAAACAAATGATTACAGAAGGAGAATTCAAACCACCAGTGCTTATTTTCTTGCAATCTGTTGCTCGTGCCAAAGCTTTATACCATGAATTGATTTACGATAATATCAACGTTGATGCAATTCATTCTGAAAAGACTCAAGCTCAACGAGACCGAATTGTTGACCGGTTCAAGCAAGGTGATATTTGGGTATTAATCTGTACCGATGTTTTGGCAAGAGGGATTGATTTCCAAGGAGTTAACTTGGTTATTAATTATGATGTACCACAAACCTCACAAGATTATGTGCATCGAATTGGTCGGACTGGTCGAGCAGGTCGTACCGGTAAGGCCATCACTTTTTACACCAAAGATGACGGCGATGCTGTTAAAAATGTTGTCAATGTTATGAAACAAAGCGGCATACAAGTACAAGATTGGATGAATTCAATGACCAAACTTGGAGAACGCCAAAAACAAAAACTGCGTAAAAAACCAGTTGATCGAAATGAAATCTCTACAGTTCCTCATTTGGAAACCAAAATGAAAAAATATCATGATAATAAACGTCAAAAGAAACATGATATGATTGAAGGTTCAAAGAGAAGAAAATTACACGATAAAAATGATAGTGATGAAAATAAAGATGAAAATAGAAACTCAAATAATGAATAGTTAATCAAAACAAAAAAAAAGCTTTTATTATTCTATTATATACAAAAACCCTTTTTATTTCTTCTTCTTTTTATTAATTAAATAATTTAGTGGTGTGGATAGTCAACAATGTTTCGTCGGCCAATCATTTCGCCCAACGCAAACATACCGAATAATTGAACGGTGACAGCACCGTATTTGATACCATCTTGTTTGTTGAATGATTTGGCACAGTTAACAAATTCTTGTGGGTTCTGTTGGCATTTAGCGAACATTTGTCTGGAGGTGGTTTTCAATTCTGCAAAGACTTGTTTGAATTGGGCTCCTGATGGTGGAGCGAACCCTTCTTTTAAATAAATTTGCTTGCTTAATTCAGCAACGACCTTGCTCCAGTAAGTAGCACACTTGATGGTAGCAGAAGTCTTGTTGGTGATGGAGGAGATTAATGATGATGCTTTAGCAGCGTATGCATTGGTGGAGTTGAATCGTACACCTCGAGCGGCAGTACCCATAACCTTTCGTGCGAACATTGTTTATTTGTATATAAATGTGATGAAGAAGATTTGAAGGTCCCGGTTTGGATTGGTTTTAATCAATGGTGAATATATGGGTTGAAACGAAATAAACTCTGACGACGAAAAAAAAAAGAGGAGTGAAAAAAATTGATATTTTCTAAAAAAAAAAAAAAAAAAAAAAAAAAAAAAATGATGAAAATTTTTGGTGTAAAATTTGTTTTCCGCCAATCATATTTCGCTGCTGGGCGCTTATGTGTACAGTTTAGTCTCTACCCAACTGCGAGACACCCGATCGGTGCCGATATAAAAATTAAAAAGTGTGCGGCTGGTCTCAAATTTAATCTATCTATTACATATCCGTTGTTGTTGCAGCATGGATTTTTTTTCAGTGTGTTTTGTTGTAGCAAAGGAATGAGATCTAGATTATAGAGGCTTGAAACCAAGATAAAAAGGCTCCAACGGTTTTTATTCCTATACACTGCGAGCATTGTTAACCACTAAATTTCATGATTAACTGTGAACTAAACAATTTCTGCTAGATAGATAAATAGGGATTGTATGTTAAAAAAAAAAAAAGCGATCAAATAAATTTAGAAATTTTTGAAGAATACCCTCTTTATATATGCATAAATTAATTTAAGGCTCGGTGCTTTTCCATCGCTTTATAATTATATGTACCGCAGCTGATATCCGGTGTATTTGATGAAGTTCATTTATCTGGCATGCATTTACGAATAGATTATATTCCCTAAACTTACATACATGCGGTCGATAGGTTAACGAATTTAGTTCAATTTACCATCATTTCGTATGAACGTATAGTTATACTTGTGATAAGCTGGATATCTCTATAAACAACAATATTAAATTTGGCAGACCAAGTGTCAACATAGAAATTGATATAAGTCTCCGTGGTACGGATACTTTTTTACTCTTCATGTGCAACAAAATTTAACCGCCTTAAGATGTCTTCGCACCGGTTGGTTAGCTCTGTGTCTAGTAATATAAATTATTTTAATGAACAAGCCCGCTTTTTGTAGAATTTTCACGTATAGTGGAAATTTTAACCCATTTTTTAATAACAAAAAAAAGCGCACGGCTGATAACAGATAATAAGCCGTGCAGCAAAAAACAAAAAAAAAAAAAAATTTTCCCTTCGCCCCCGCCGCCCAACCATAAGCCCGAAATTTTCAGATCCTAAACAACATACTAATCTTTAATTAAATTTTTTTTTTTTTTTTTTTTTTTTTTTTTTCATCTTGACATCTACATGAATCTGTTGAATATACGGTGTCAACATTCAATATTAGCTAGAACATTTACAACCAGTTTTGCCAAAATGACAATAGCGGAAAATACCACTACTTCTACTACTAATATTATCAATAACGATCCGTCACCTATGAAAGTTGACGAAGATGTACCGATTTTAGAACAAGTCAACACTACTACAACCGAACCTACTAACAACATTGCCAAACTTCGAGGTCGAGAGCTTTATGAATTCCTTGGTAAACCAAAAACAATACTTGCGCCCATGGTGGACGCTTCTGAATTAGCGTGGAGAATTCTATCAAGACGATACGGTGCTGACCTATGCTATACACCAATGTATCATGCAAGACTCTTCCATGAAGATAGAAAGTACAGACAAAGCATGTTGACTGAGCTCGATGGCGATCCAAGCGTTGATCGGCCTTTGATTGTTCAATTCAATGCAAATGATGAGAATCATTTCCTAAAGGCAGCAAGATTAGTGGTTGGACGATGCGACGCAGTTGATCTTAACCTTGGTTGTTCAGTAGGCGTAGCTCGAAGAGGAGGATATGGCTCTTCATTAATGAAGGATTGGGATAGAATTGGGAGACTTATTAACAAACTGCATACAGAATTGGAGATACCGGTTACTGCAAAAATTAGAATTTATGATGATAAAGAAAAGACTTTAGAATATGCTAAACATATTTTGGCAGCGGGAGCCCAATTTTTAACCGTGCATGCTAGAACTAAAGAAATGTTGGGTCCAAAAACTGGGTTGGCAAGTTGGGAAACTATTAAATATTTACGAGAAAATTTACCAAAGGATACGGTCATTTTTGCAAATGGGAACATTTTATACAGTGAAGATATTCCAGAATGTTTGGATTCAACAGATACAGATGCAATCATGTCAGCAGAAGGTAATTTATATAACCCCGGCGTGCTTAATCTTAATAAAGATCATATTGACGATAGGTACCCGAGGGTTGATAAATTGTTGAGAGAATATTTTGAAATTTGCAAAACTACCCCTGGTAATGCATCACAAGCCGCAATGAAGTCTCATTTTTTCAAAATACTAAGAAGTTTTTTACCACATGCTATTGACATTCGGAACCAAATTGGTCAAATTAAAAAGGGGGATTATGATAAGTATGAACATATTGTCAAGTTGGTTGAAGAACGGGTGGCTAAGATTTATGAAGAAGGTGGTGAAGATGTTATTGTTGAGAATAATGGGGAATATTATAAACAAATCCCTTATTGGAGATGCCAGCCATATGTTAGAGAATTTTTCGATTCTAACAGTAGTAATAATAAAAGAAAGACTGAAGATGATTCTTCAGAGGATCATAATAAAAAACAAGCAAATTAGAGATAGATATACAGTATTAACCTTTTGAAAATAATAATATTAATATATTAATAGAAAAAAAGGAAAAGAAAAAAAATTTATTATTCAAATCCAGGTAATGATGATACAAATGCATCTAATCCAAGAATAAACAGTTCATTGGTAATACCCTGATTAGTATGAGTTGTAGGAGCAAGTGGACTAAAAATGTTAGTTAATCGTTAAAAAAAAAAAAAATACTTACTTTTTGACGATATATTCAACGTATAATGACACATAGATTTGATGCAACACCAACCTCAAACTTTCCATCTTTAAGTCACTCAACATTACAAATTTTATATTTGATGGGGTTTCGAAATAATGGAGTTTATACTGGGAGGTTTTATAACTAACAAAATCGTCTTCGTCTGTCAATTTTCGCACCATATTCCGTAATGAGAATACAATACCAAAAATCAGTTTAGCATCGTCTTCTGACGTTCTGTTGACGGGTGGTCTAGATACTTGTGATGCTTTGGTTAAAAAATCTGATGCTGTAGAGGCAGTTGATCGATGCGTTGGTATATGTTGGCTGGTGATGCTGTCTCTTACCGTATGCCATTCTTTTTTATATATACATTCACAATGTCGATCAAATAACCAAAAAGAGTATATCATTCTATTCTATTCGTATGTTGTTTTTTGGGTATTAATGTCTGAAATGCGAAAAAAGATAAAAAAAAAATAAAATAAAGTGCGTCGTGTATATATTATTATTTTTTTTTTTTTTTTTTGGGTTA